>NEWO01001192.1:99737-111271 GCA_003013225.1 Phalaenopsis aphrodite
GGAGGTAACATATGGTGCTAACGAGGCTTCCCACGGTTTAAATGAAATTATGGAATTCATTAAATTGAGTTTAGTAAGTTCATTTGGACTAAGTGAATCCAATAGAAAATAGTGGTGACGGAACGAGGGAACCGTAGGATCCTAACCGGTGTCGCTCTAATCAACTTTAATATGCCCTCATAAAATTTAAAGAACTTCAACCATAGAGCCACCTGATTTGACATTATAACTTGACACACTAGATAACTCAAACTCGTCGCTGCAAGGAGCTTGGAGCTAGCATGGTGGGCAGCAAGGTCATCTTCAACAATAAAACCTGTCTTCCCCAGCTAAACCAATCTTCCTTCCTTAGACTTAAACAACAAAGCCATAAGACTTTGAGGTTGCTTGCTTATGCAACGTAGATCCTCACATCATCTTTAGGCCTTTGCATAGCCCTGCTATATAATATAAGCCCTAACTCATCGTAGGATTCCGAGGTTGTCGTTTGTCATGACCTAAATCCTCACATCTTCCAGGCTATTTATGCAAACGTTCACACGAATGTAAGCCCTAACTAATAAAATTGGCAGGATGAAACACCTAAATATTTCTCCTCAAAACTGAAGCCAAACATTAAGATAGCTTGGGAAGTCACTGAGGTTCTCCTCTGGATCTGTGGCATCCCCTACTTCTTCTTCCTTTGGATCCTTTAATAAATGTCCCAAGTTTGAACCATTCCCTTTAGCACACCTCTTTTTCCAATTTCTTTGAAGAGTCCTACCCTTTGAAATTCCTTGAAGATAATATTTTCTGATTTTTATCAAGAGTATTCTTAAGTGATTTCGGTCATTTAAGATGTAATTAACTATAGGAGCTTGCCTTTATAGGAACCATGTCTGAACCCAGCTTAATATAAACCCTATTTAATCCTTTATATAAAAAGGGGAATTTGTCGGCAAGTACAACAGTTTCGCAGACCAGACGGACATCATACTTTCCTTAGTTTATTTGATCGAGTCTCATCCTCAAGTGTTGTGTTTATCCTTCGGGATAGATACAGGATTTGAGGTACAGTGCTCTTTCATTTTAAACTATGAAAAATATGGGATCAGTTTAATTTTATACTTCAATGTCCTTCCGAAGCAGGCAACGGGATTTCAATTCTGGTAGCCGACAACTTCTTACGGGCAACTCCCCTCCAACCCCAAAATAGCGCCAACAAGCTTGCAATTGGGTCAGATTGGGATTGAATTTTGTTTAGATTAAGATTTAGGGTACTGAATTTTGGTTTGGAATTGAATTTGGGCAA
Organism: Phalaenopsis aphrodite; assembly: GCA_003013225.1. Classification (NCBI taxonomy): domain Eukaryota; kingdom Viridiplantae; phylum Streptophyta; class Magnoliopsida; order Asparagales; family Orchidaceae; genus Phalaenopsis; species Phalaenopsis aphrodite. Next base: position 101,029 of record NEWO01001192.1, read on the forward strand.
GATTGGGATCAATTGGGCCAAGATTGGGGCTAATTTTGGGAAATTGGGCCCTTAAGAGAAAATTTGGGGCTTTTGGTCAATTGGGTAAAATTGGTCAAATTAATTCATTATGATGGTTAAAAATTAAAATTGGAAATATTTGGGATGATATTGGAATTTTTGGGAATTTTTGGAATTTTTGAAAATTTTGGGTCACGAAGGACATTTTGGTAATTTTTGGTAATTTTGGGGTATTTTGGGTATTTGTTGATTTTGGTGAATTTTAGCCAATTTAGGTAGTGGTGAGTGGTTTGAGATGATTTTTTGGGCAAATTTGGGTATTTTGAGATTTTTGGCAAAAATTAAGGTTGTAAGGGTATTTTCGTAATTTGGTGATTTTGGGCTAAAATGAGCAAATAAGCAATGAAACCATGCCAAACCAACAGGAGCCATGTGAGGACTCATTTTGGATGCTCAATATGCTGGTTCTAACCCTCTTAGCCAAAGACTAGGGGTATAGGTTCATTCATATGAGCCTTACAAAAGGAATCATGAGACCAAATCAAGGGGTATGTAAAAAAGTTTAGTGTGTGCAAGCCATTTCAACCATCACCAGACCACCCAGGGTTAGACCTAAGGTCTGACCGTCCTATGGGAGCTCCCCTTGAGTTCCCCCATACTGACCCCACCTACTAAGTGTTAGAGGTTAGAACCAATATGTGAAACTACAAGTTGAGCAAAGAAGAATTTGGAATTTCTAATGGTTAGGGTTCATTTTCTAGTCTTCTAGGAATAGTCAACAGGAAAATCCTATGGCTAGAGCCTAGGCTACTAAAGAGAAAAATACTAGACCTCAACCAAAAATGAGGTCAAAATCTGCACTCTACAATTCATGTTAGATGCTAGTGACATTTTAAGGTCAGTATGGATGATCAACTTCTGCATACTTCATTGGTATTCAATATTAATTTTTTGTTTAAAATATTCCCCTTTGTTAGTGTGCTTAATTAAATGAGAGAGTGGTTCATTTGTGTTGTATTCATTTTGTAAATTTAGTAATTCCGCCAACATTTGTGTATGCTCTTCTGTTGTGAACTCCATGTCTGCCACAAATTGTGCTATGTTATCGTTTATGTGTACATCAACTTGTTTGAGCTTTAAGAATTAAAAAGACATAGGTGACTAACCTTACATAATAATATAAAAAATTTGCATAATTGAAAACTATCATTAAGAAGGAGAATAAAATTTTCACCATTCTATGAAAAACTTCATACACAATGAAATATAATTTTCATCATTTTTCTTATATAAAAAATAATGTTCTATTATAATTCCTTTTATTTGAAGTTCACAACAGAAGATCATAAACCACAATGTTATTAGAATTAGCAAATTTACAAGATGAATACAACACAAATTAACCACTATATCAATTCTTTAAGTTCACTAACAAAGGACAACGCCTTGAACAAAAATTAAATATTGAATACCGTCGAAATATACATAAGTTGATCATTCATACTACCCTTAGAATGTCACTAGTGTCTAACATGAATTATAGAGTGCACACGCATACTCAGTTAAATGCAAGATATTAGTGAGCTACCAAACTATATTATGTGTCGGCAGTATAATTTCACGTGTCTCAGTATAAGTTAGCTTAGTAGGTCTCCAATATTGTGCAATTAGCAGAGTATTTGCTTGCCCTTTACCATTCATGTTATACACTTGTGACATTCCAAGGGCAATATGGATGAATAAATTTTGTATATTATGAAAATATTAAATTTTTAATTTTTGCTCAAGATGTCACCCTTTGATATAAAGCTTAACTAAATTAGAGAGTTTTTTATTTGTGTTATGAACTGTTGACCTCACTTTTGGTTGAGGTTTAGTTTTTCCTCTTTAGTGGCCTAAGGTCTAGCCATAGGACTTTCCTGTTGACTATTATTAGAAAACTAGAAAAGGAACACTTACCATTAGAAATTCCAAACCCCTCTTTACTCAACTTGAAGTTCCACATAGTGGTCCTAACCTCTAGCACTGGGGGAGCCCAAGGAGAATTCCCATAGGACTGCTTGACCTTAAGATTGACCCTGGGTATTGGTCTGGAGCTAAGGTACTCACCTCACTCACAATCACTCACAAATACAAACCCAAAATTTCTTGACTTTGACAAATTGACCTATTTGGATATTGAAGCTCAGGAGCTTACGACCGATAAAATGTTACTAAGAGGATTCAACCAAAAGGGAGAGAGAGCCATTGGATCTATTACACTTTTTATGAAGGTTGGAAAACTAGCAACAACTGCTAAGTTTCATATCATTGACACCGAGAACTCTTTTAATGCTCTACTCGGTCGACCATGGATTCATGAACACAACATGGTTCCATCATCCCTACACCAATGCATCATGTAATACAAAGAAAAATAAGAACACTGCATTAACGGAGATTTACAACCGTTTTCAATTCATGAAGTTGGTATTCATGAAGATGCTGTCTACTACGCGACTCAAAAGAAAACTGTCTTCTCTTGCGAAAGTATAACAAACAAAAATGAAGATTCAAAAAAATAGCAAAGAGGAAGCCATTCAACTCCTCTTCAACGATCTTCCACCACTTTTTTACAACAAGTTGGTGGAGGTTCTTTTAGCTTGTGCTCCCAGGTTGAGGCCGGGGGCGTGGATGTGGACGTGGAAGAACAAACTTAATTGTTAAATGGACTGGGCCAACCATCAACCTTGGTGATGAAGACAGTTCCGAAGATGAAATAATGATGACAAAATAGAAGAAACATCAATACAAGATATCCTTAGAAGATGTAGAGAAAATCAAATACGAGACAATGTATGATCAAATAAATCACTATGTGAATGCTATGACCCTTACAGCGATTCTCCCTTAAAAGGTCGAGAGTTTAGAGGTCAAGGAAGTCCGCAGTGTTGGTTCAAAGCCGATCAAATTTTATCGTGCTTCTACCTCTACTAATCTTAAAAATCATTTAAACTTGAATGATGATCCTAATGAGTTAATGAAATTACCTTTTGGTTACTTTTCACCTTGTGTACAAAATTTAATTCAATAGAGACACTTGCCAAAATAAATGCCAAAAGATAAATTTAAAATTTTTGAAAAACTATGGAATATTAAAAGTCGAGCTCCAAACTCGAAAGAGGGTCTCGGATTTGGTACAATCGGACCAGTCGATGATTCAAAATTTTGTATGGTTGTCACTGGTGAATCGGAAGAGGATTGCCTCGATATAGAGGATGACTCTACTGATCAGCTAATAGAAGATGCTCCACCAAAATTTGAGGAGGAAATTAAATCCATTGTTGATGAATTAAAGGAAACTAACCTCGTGACTGAAGAGCAACCTCGACTTACATTTATAAGTTCTCTACTCAATGATAAAGAATCTCTGCAATTGATTAGATTGTTAACAGAATTCAAAGATTACTTCGCATGGAGCTTTGATGAAATGTCAGGACTGTCAAGAGATGTTGCAGTTCATAAACTCAGGGTGGAAAAAGATATGACCACAATGAAACAAGCTCCCAGAAGAATGCACATCGAAATAGAGTAGCAAGTCATCGCAGAGGTGAAAAAATTAGTAGACGCTTTGTAAAAGAAGAGCAATACCCCATGTGGTTGGCCAACATTGTTCCAGTCAGGAGAAAAAATGGACAAATCCGTGTTTGTGTCGACTTTAAGGATTTAAACAAAGCGTTTCCAATTGATGAATTTCTGTTACTGATACCAGAAATGATGGTGGATATCGCTTCAACACACGAATTTCTCCATCATGAACGAATCGTCGAGATACAAACAAATCAAGATGGCTTCCGAGGATGCATCACTTATAGCCTTCAGAACACCGATTGGAATTTTCTGTTATAAAGTAATGGCATTCGGCCTAAAGAATGCTATAGCAACATACCAACGTGCAATGACGAACAATTTTTAAGACCTCATTCACAATCAAGTAGAATGCTATGTGGATGATTTGGTCTTCAAAAGTAAACAAAAAATAGACCATTTGTGAGAATTAAGGATCATGTTCGAACTGTTACAACAAAATGACCTTAAAATGAATCCCTTAAAGTGCATTTTTGGTGTTACCTCTGTGAAGTTTGTAGGATTCGTTGTCCGTCATTGGGGAATCGAGATCGATCCAGATTAGATTAAAGCTATCTTGGAAATGCATCCACCCAAAACTTTGAAACAACTAAGTTCATTCCAAGGAAAGTTGTCATATTTGAGACGCTTTATTTCTAATCTCTCAGGGAGGTGTCAGCCCTTCTCAACATTAATTAAAAAGAACGCCAAATTTGTTTAGGAAGAGAAATGTCAGCGGGCCTTCGAGGATGTTAAGATATAGTTAAAGACACCTCGTGTCTTAGCAGCCCCTATCCCATGGAAACCGTGATATTTTATACCGCGACCATAAACGACTCTCTTGGAGCCCTCTTAGCCCAAGTCAATGATGAGGGTAAAGAAAATGCACTCTACTATTTGAGTCGCTGTCTAATTTCGATGGAGATAAGGTATCCACCTATCGAGAAGCATTGTTTACCGTTAATGTTTTCCACCCATAAACATAGGCACTACATGCTTTCTCATAAGATTACCTTAATTTCAAAAGTTAATCCATTGCAATATTTGATGACCCAACCAACACTATCTGGACATCTAACAAGATGGTCAATGATCTTCTTGCAATTTAATATAACTTTTGTTCCCCTCCGTGCTATCAAGGGATAAATTCTAGCAGACTTTCTCACTGCACGCCCGCTGTAAGTTGGGTCCCCTCTCAACAACGAGTTACCAGATGAGCAAATACTACAAATGGAATTCTCCAGCGTGCAAAGCTGGGAAATGTACTTCAACGGCACTTCATCAGCCAAAAAAAAATAAAGCATCAGGCATAGTTATACCAGGTAAAGGAGGGATCAGTTTGATCTTTATCACGACAGATATGGGTATGTTGAGGTTCTCATACCACCTGACAGAGCCATGCACCAACAATGAAGCAGAAAATGAAGCTTTAATCACCAGATTGGAATTGGCAATCTCAATGGATATAAAAAATATTGCCATCTATGGCGACTCTCAGCTCGTCATCCAGGAAGTTGCCGGACAATACAACATTGTGAAATCACAGCTAGCAGACTATAATCAGTACACGATGAAGCTGCTGGAGAAGATCCCCAATATGACTTTCTATAGGATTTTTAGAGGAGAAAATGCCCATGTTGACGCTCTAGCAAAACTCGCTAAGGAGCTGGTGTGTCCCCCGGAGAATTCCATTGAAATCAAAGTACAAGGAAGATAAGTTTTGTCTCGAATCAACCACAAAACTCTATAAAAGCTCAGGAAAAAATAAGAAATGATAATTGCGATTGCAGATATCAACGAAGATTGGCGCAAGCCATTAATATAATATTTGCATACTGAAAAGTTGTTAGAGGACTAGTCCAAGGCACATTACATTAGAAAAAGGGCTATATCTTACGCTCTAGTAGGTGACGTCATATACAGGAGATCATTCAACCAGGTGTGGTTATGATGTTTGAGCAGAGCCAAGGCACAGAATATTGTGAAAGAATTAAACGACAGATTGTGTGGTGCTCACCAGTCAGGGCCGAAGATGAAACTGAAAATCAAATGGCTTGAATGTTATTGGCCAGTAATGATGTGCGACTGCATGGATATAGCCAGAAGATGTCCCTAGTGTCAAGTGCATGGGGTGGTCTTGCACCGGCCTCCGAATATTTTACATCCAACCGTCGCATCGTGGTCATTCGAGTGTTTGGGCACAGACATAATAGGTCTGATAGACCCTCCATCTTCCAAAGGACATAAATTTATACTTGTTGCTACAGACTATTTCTCCAAATGGGCAGAGGCACTACCGTTACGAGAGGTTACGACACAATATGTCCTTCAATTCTTCAAAAGCCAAATCGTCTACCAGTTTGAAGTACCACGAAGAAAATTTCTGACAATGGGACAACTTTTAAGAACAGAAAAATCAACAATTTTGTCAAACGACACGGGATAGATTGGAGATTCTCTACAATTTACTATCCCAAAGAAAATGGCCTGGCTGAAGCGTTCAACATGACATTGGTACATTTTTTAAGGAAAACACAAGACGAAAACCAAAGGGATTGGCACAACAAACTGTTAGAAGCCTTGTAGGCTTATCGAACGACGTTCAGGACTCCCACTCAGTGTACACCTAGATGCTCGTGTACGGATCTGAGGCCGTACTACCATTAGAAATTCAGACGCCGTCTCTCAGAGTCGCTGTTGCCAACCAACTCATAACAGAAGAAAGTGCAAAACTCAGACTTGAAGAACAGAAGAGTATTGAGGGAAAACAACTTGAAGCAAAACAACACTTGTAATTTTACCAAGCAAAGATGGTACAAGCCCATGAAAAATTGGTCCGCCCAAGGATATTCAAAGTTGGTGACCTCATACTCATGCTCAAAAAGCCTATTCTTGCACGCCGCAAGATAAATGGAAAATTCGAGCCAACTTGGGAGGGACCATTTGTTGTTGAAAAGGTCTATGCAGGAGTAGCCTACCAGTCAGTAGATTTCTGGGGTGAAAGACTTATGCTACCAATCAATGGACGATACCTGAAGACATATTATGCCACTTGAAATTGCTTTACATAGCTTGATTTGAAATTTTGAAATTTAAATTATTTTGGGGTTATCTATTCGACCAAATGTCTGTGACCGGGTCCAAAATTTTGTAATAAAATTAACCTCAACATAATGAAAATTTTTTAAATTGCACATTTCAATTTTCTCTTTTAAACTTGATACTCTACTAAATTAAATGAAATATATACATAAATAAATGGTTTTCTCACTGACATAAACTAAAAATTTTCTTTAATAAATACTTTGTTTTGTTCTTATTCACGCTAAGTTTCAGCTCACTGACATTTTTCCTATTGTTTATAGAGAAATGTCAGGCCAGAGGATGATCTTCGCCTTTAAAGATGGCTGGAACCTCGCACTTAACAAGGAAATGGCGTCGCAGAGCAGCATCATAGACTTTGACATGGAATTTAGTCAAGTCGACATGGATTATGTGGGGCCTCTAATAGATGTCGTCAGCCGATAAGAAAAGGAAGGGTTGCCCTCACTGCTAAGGTTGACCACCAAATACAATTCATCACTGAAGGGAAAGAATGTGATGGTACAATAAGACCCGATGGAGGGGCCCAGCCGCATATTGTCCTTGATAGCTACGTCGATTGGGCGCCTAGTCGGTGCTGATAATGAAAAACTATCGGACGCTCCGCTACGAAGAACTCAGCGCAGAAATGCTAGGCATCGAAAGTAGAGGGCATTTTTACAAGAAGAAAGAAGACGCCAAAAAGAGGAAGAGAGTTTACATACCCATATTCCTGAAGGGAACATTTATGATCCAGGCATGAGAGAAACCTCTTCCAGTTTGCCTGCTATAGATGAGGAATCCGGGTTTGTTACAGGGCTGGAAATACCACCAGCTTCATATGTTCTTTGCATGGGTTGCCCGACCCGCAACACCGAAATACCTGCACGAGCGTCAGCTACAGAGGCATTGGTGGAATGCCCAGACTGTAATGTCCTACACCTACGAGACTACAACACCTTATAGGAGTACACATTTACCGATGATGGGTCTCAGACCGTCGATTGCTCGATGGGGGAGTCGTTTGTCCCACTAGGACAGATCAATATGTCTCGTGGAGTACAAAGCCATAGTCCCTTTGGATGCGGAGTCACACATTCTGTTAGCGCTAGAATCAACACCAGCTTAGGTTCCCGCCGATGTTGACATGAGGCAATATCCTCAACAGAAGCCGATTCTCAGTACGGCGGAGTACTGTAAGATGAGCAAAGTGAAGTGCAAGGGAGATTCATCAACATATTAGAAGGGTTTGAATTATACACCAGGGTCTTCTCAGAAAGTGATGAACGAAACATTCTCGACTGCATTTTTGACCTGAGAGATAGAGGTTGAGCGGGCCTTCTTAATGAAAGAACCAATTTTGAGCCAAGAAAGTGGATGTGAGGAAAGGGGAGGATCAATATCCAATGCGGCTACTGCTAAAACTTTACCAACGACAGACAAGGAAATCCTCCTAGGATTCTTAGACACGATCAGGTGGATCCACTTCCTCCAATGATAAAGTAGATGATTAACAGAATGGTTAGATGGAGTATACTACCAGCTAACTGCATCCCTATCAGCTGCGTCATCAACATATACGATGAAGGAGACTGCATCCCTCCGCACATTGATCATCATGACTTTATGACACCTTTCTGCACAGTCTCATTCATGAGCAAAAGCAACATCCTATTTGGAAAAGAAATTGATATCATTGGTCTTGGCAAATTTAGAGGAGCTGTAGAAATTTTGCTGCCTGTTGGTTTAGTACTAGTCCTTAAAGGAAATAGGGTAGACGTCGCCAAACACTATATTCCAGGGGTGCAACACCATAGGGTGTCCGTGACCTTTCGACGAATGAACAACAGTCAAAAGTCATATGGATTTCAACCAAATCCAGAATTGGAGGAACTTCTACCATATGAGCTATGAGAAGGTTTTACCTCTAAGTAAATGCAAATAGAACTCTTGTCCTGGAGCGTGGCTTAGAAGGTCTGCTCGATCAGGAGCTTGTCACACTAGGAACAAACATTTAGAGGATTCCTTTCCATTTTACTGCACTACATTACAACAGACATGATATGTATTAGGCATGCTCAGCCTATGATATGTACTTGACATGGGATATTTGAGGATGTACTTTGATGCAAATAACATATTGTACTTTTTGAGGCTTTGGCCTACATTCAATCTATAACATTTATTAGAAGAGATTAATGAAGTTTCTTTCAGAAATTTGTCTTTTTGTCAATTGCTTTTTTGTACGATGGATAAAAGTCATAGACCGTACGTTGGTTTGAGATAATAAATAACAAAGAACAAAAAAAAAATTGACGATAATAAAATTTAAATAAAAATAACAAACAAACAAACAACAAAACAACTCTCTTTTGAAAAATCAACCAACTAAAATTAAATTTTTGAAAACATATTTTGAAAATTAAATATAATAATAATAAAAATAAAAATAAAAAAAATAAATCTGTCGAGTTGATTCTCTCGATTTTGAGGTCTCTTACTCTTTGCATGTTCAACACGACTATCTTTGTCTGCACTAAATCTCTTCACACTCACATGGAAATTCATGTTCTGCACAAAACCTCACAAAATTTTGCACATTTTCCTCACCAAAGTCAATCTTTTCACATAACACATGTTTATGGGATTAACACCACCAATTCTCATTTTAGAATCAGTCCCTAACTTCTGATTCACTTCTTTCGAGGTCGGTCATTAACTTCCGACTCCTTTTGAGATTGATCATTAACTTTCAATGCTCATTTTAGAACCAGTCCCAAACTTTTGATTCACTTCTTTCGAGGTAGGTCCTTAATTTCTGACCCTCATTCGGGATTGATCATTAACTTTCAATTCTCAATTTAGAATCAGTCTCCAACTTCTGATTCACTTCTTTCGAGGTTAGTCATTAACTTCCGACTATCTTTTTAGATTGATCATTAACTTTCGATCCTCACTTTAGAATCAATCCCAAACTTCTGATTCACTTCTTTCGAGGTCAGTCCTTAACTTTCGACTCTCTTTTGAGATTGATCATTAACTTTTAATTCTCATTTTAGAATCAGTTCCTAACTTCTGATCACTTCTTTTGAGGTAGGTCCTTAACTTTTGACTCTCTTTCGAGATTGATCATTAACTTTTAATTCTCATTTTAGAATCAGTCCTTAACTTCTGATTCACTTCTTCCGAGGTCGGTCCTTAACTTCCGACTCTCTTTTGAGATTGATCATTAACTTTCAATTCTCATTTTAGAATCAGATCCTAACTTCTGATTCACTTCTTTCGAGGTCGGTTCTTAACTTTCGACTCTCTTTCGAGATTGATCATTAACTTTCACTTCTTATTTTAGAATCAAGACCAAACTTATGATTCATATCTTTTAAGGTTGGTCCTTAACATCCGACTCACTTTCGAATTTGATCATTAACTTTTAATTCTCATTTTAGAATTAGTCTCTAACTTCTGATTCACTTCTTTCGAGATCGGTCCTTAACATCCGACTTCTTTTTTAGATTGATCATTAACTTTCAATTCTCATTTTAGAATCAGTCTCTAA
>NEWO01001192.1:111750-124534 GCA_003013225.1 Phalaenopsis aphrodite
TTGATTATTAACCTTCAATTCTCATTTTAGATCAATTCTCATTTTAGATCAATTCTCATTTTAGAATCAGTCCCTAACTTCTGATTCACTTCTTTTGAGGTCGCTCATTAACTTCTGAATCTCTTTTAATTCTCATTTAAGAATTAGTCTCTAACTTCTGATTCACTTCTTTTGAGGTCAAACCTTAACTTCTGCTCTCTTTTGAGATTGATCATTAACTTTCAATTCTCATTTTAGAATCAGTCCCTAACTTCGGATTCACTTCTTTTGAGGTCAGTCCTTAACTTCCGACTCTCTTTTGAGATTGATCATTAACTTTCAATTCTCATTTTATAATTAGTCTCTAAATTCTGATTCACTTCTTTAGAGGCCGGTCTTTAACTTCCGACTCTCTTTCGAGATTGATAATTTACTTTCAATTCTCATTTTATAACCAGTCTCTAACTTCTTATTCGCTTCTTTCGAAGTCAGTCCTTAACTTCCGACTCTCTTTCGAGATTGATCAGTAACTTTCAATTCACATTTTAGAAATAGTCCCTAACTTCTATTTCACTTATTTCGAGGTCGGTCCTTAACTTCCGACTCTCTTTTGAGATTGATCCTTAACTTTCAATTATCATTTTAGAATCAGTCCCTAACTTCCGACTCTCTTTTGAGATTGATACCTAAGTTTCAATTCTCATTTTCGAATCAATTCTTAAATTTTGGTTCCCTTCTTTCAAGGTCGGTACATAAATTCTGACTCTCTTTTTGGAATCAATACCTAAACTTCAATTCCACCTCGGGGTCAGCATTACATACTGATTCCCATTCTCCATGAACACCTGAAATCTGACAACTCAAAACCAACTCTTCAATCCCCAACGAGAGTTCCTACTTCTTGACTTTGATCAAATATTCACTTTCTAATTTCCCAGCGGAAACAAATAACACACACAATTCTACACCACCTTCCAGGTCTACTGACTTAAGAGTTTGTATTGGTTTTATTGATCACATCACTCAACACCAATACGCGCGGTGTGCTTGCCCAGCACACCATATCCTATTGGGGGTCCATTTGTTAACCTCACTTTTGGTTGAGGTTTAATTTTTCCTCTTTAGTGGCCTAAGGTCTAGCCATAGGACTTTCCTGTTAACTATTCCTAGAAAACTAGAAAAGGAACGCTCACCATTAGAAATTCCAAACTCCTCTTTACTCAACTTGAAGTTCCACATAGTGGTCCTAACCTCTAGCACTTAGTAGGTGGGGTCATTATGGGGGAGCCCAAGGAGAGTTCCCATAGGACTGCTTGACCTTAGGGTTGACCTTGGGTGTTGGTCTGGATCTAAGGTACTCACTTCACTCACAATCACTCACAAATACAAACCCAAAATTGCTTAACTTTGATCCCTTAATCCTTTGGGAGACTCATGTAGATTGTCCCTTAAACCCACTGGCCCTAGGCTAGAGTTTAGCTAAGACCAGTACATAGATGATCCAAATGGGGTTTCCATCGGTGCATAGCACATTTATGGTGGTTGGCACCCCAATTCTACCAAAAATACCCAACTTGCCCTTTTTGCCCCTAAACTCCTCCAAATTACCTCCCTAAATTTGGCCAAAATTCCCAAATTTACCCAAAATACCCAAATCTGTTCAAAAATTGTTTCAAACCCTTTGAAAACATCCAAATCACCCAAAATCACCAAAAATTGCCAAATTACCAAAATGCCCCTCCTTAGCCCAAAATTTAAAAAATTCCAAAAAAGTCCCAAAAAATCCCAAAACCTTCTAAATATTCTTAATTTCATTTTTCTTAACTACCACATGACCCAATTTGACCAATTTGACTATTTTGACCAAAACCCCCAAAATGCCTTTAAAGGCCCAATTTCCCCCAAATTTACCTCAAATGTCCATCAATTTGGTCTCAATCTCGTCCAATTTCAATCTTAAACTCAAATTCACCTTCCATATGATCAATATAAACCAAACCCAAGCTCAATTGGGCCATTCTTTGGGCTCAATTTTGATCTAAGTCAAAACCCCAATTTTGGTTTTATGACTTGGTTCCACCAAAATGAACCCTCATGGCCTACTCATTGGTCTCAATTTGAATCCTAAGCTCTTCATAATACTCCTACACATAAAACTTGACCTTCAATTGACCTTGGTGAAGCCTCAATTTCATTTAATTTCAACCAAAATCTAAAAAATACCCAAATTTACCCTAAATTGACCATGTCTCAAAATTCCACAAAATTGATTGCCTTAGTCCCAAAATTTCCACTCTATTCCGTCATGAAAAATCTTCATAACATCTCCCTTGATCATCTGGACCAATCAATAGAGCCAAATTCCAAGACTAGCTCAACCAAAGCCCAAGTCTAGTCCAACATGCCCAAAGTGACTAAAATTCCAAAATCCCTCAAATTGAACCCCCAATTAAACTCAAAATCATTTCAATCCTTCACCAAAAATGTTCATTAAAATCATCTACACAATGTTGATCAATCAATTGGGCTCAAGTTCATGGCTAGCCTAGCCCAAACCAAAGCTTTAGCCAAATTGGCCTACCCCTTCACCAAAAGTTGACCTAATGTAGCCAAATTGGTCAAGGCAAACCCACCACAGCCAAATTTTGGACCTTATTGACCAGACCAAGCCCCATGGAACCACCCAAATGAGCCATGGACCAAGGGATCCCCAAATCAAAGGATTTATTTCTAAAATTTCTTAAGCCTAAGAGATTTTTGCCAAAACTAAAGACCTGCCCAAATAAATTGTTGTGACAGATTCCCCTGGCTCACCTGACCTCCTCGCCACCTCCCCTAGCCTTGCCGGCCGGCCTAGTCATCAGAGGATCCAAACCTATGAGCCACCCTCAAAAAATCCAAACCCAATTCAAACCTAGAGGCCACCTCATCCCATTTGATGTTTAGAGCCTCTCTGCCCTCCACATAGGCAACACTTTGCACCCATACATTGGCCCACAGAGCCACCCTAAGCCATTTTTATAAAACCTCCACCTTCATGGCCAAGGAAGGCGTGCTGAAAATTTCTTAAGGATATCCTCTGAAATCACTCCCCGAGCTTCCTTAAGACCTCCACAGTGCAACACAACCGCTCCATTGCCCTAATTCTCCTTACTGGAGCTCAATTTTTGAGCTCAAATCCTTGCCGGAGACAGGACATCCTCCACCACACCTCCCAAGTATACCAAATCCAAATTAAACTCACCCACACAATCACCACACTAAACTAAGATAAATCCCTATCAAATCCCCCTCATACAGAGCCTCTAGGATAGCTCAAGACCAACACCCAAATCCGGCCTTGATCAAATTCAGGTCTAGACCATTCACCACGACCAGAGGCTCAATCCTTAACCACCTTGCACCTCCACGAACACGCCAAGCACCTCTAATTGAAGCTTCCCTTCTTAGAGCAAAGGTATTGAACTTCCCCTCCTCCCGAGCCTATTTTGATTCTCCATTTAATTAGAGTTAATTTAATGACATGTTTATCGTATGGATGTGTTCTTCACATTTAGACGAGTCCATAGGATCAAACACGAGGTCAGTTGTTGGAGAAATGAGTGAGATCTTAGGGTTTAAATGTTAACGATCACGGGTTAGCCTATTTGGGGACAATAACGGGGGTCGTCCGATCGTGTGTTTATCTCGTTAACGGACGAGATCTAGCTGGATGAACTCTCAGTGCATGAACCACGGGTCGCGTTGCATGCTAAGGTGGAAAGGGCAACAAATAGGAGTGCGTCGCATCGTCGTTCGGAGCTTCCTAGAATGAGGTGGCGACGCGCATTTAAATATATAAATAGGGAATTAAAAAAATTAGAAAAAGATCCCTAACTTCAAAAATCCATATCTTAGCGTAGAAAAATCACAAAAATAAAATAAAAATATCCTCTTACTCAATGAACTAAGGAAAATAATATGGAAATGGTTTGAAATTTAGTTGATGCATATTTATTTTTAATTAATTAAACACTGTTTTGAGTTTTTTAACTCTCTGTGCATGTAGACATTTCACCATGACTTGAAATTTTGGCATGTTGTTGCCTCTGTCTTGGAGAACATTCTCTGATTTTTCCAAAGTCAGAGAAGACCTCTAGACAGAGATTCATATTTTTCAAGTTTATGTCTATTATTTGCATAAATTAGTCAAAATAATTAGCATGTTGCTTAGAAAATTTCAAGAAAATTTTGGTAGGTTTATAGTGGCCAAAGAACCCTTAGGAAAATATTTCATGGGTTAAGTCATTAAGAATTAAGAATACACCTAATTTTTAAAAACCCTAAAATGCAAAGAAAATTAAATTTAGGAAACACAAACATCTAAATGACTTGATTTTTAATCTCCACTAAAATTTGAAGTTCAGAGAACTTCCCATAAAATTTTCAAAATATTTGGAGCTCATTTGATAACTCAAATTGATTTTCTAAATTAAATGTCATTTTTAACACTAAAATAATTTTTAACAATTAAAATATAACTCAAAAAATTATAAAAATAATTTTTTGGAGTTCTCTGGGATTAGATGAGTTTTCTAAAAATAAATTTGTAACTAAAATAAAAATTCCATTTTTAAGTCTTTCTTTAATATTTAAATAATTAAAAAATGATAAAAATCACAAAGATAATAAAATTCATGAAAATGTTCTGAATTGTTTCCTAAGGACTTAGGAATAACTAAAATATTTTTCTTGACTTTCTAAGTGAAGATATTGAATTTAGAGGCTTAAAAAATTTTTAAAAGCTAAAAATGGATTTTCACTAAACTAATCCTAACAATTCAAACAAATATCAAACAAATGTGAAATTTGTTTCTCTAGGTTCCTTGATCTCAGAGATATTTAATAAAAATATAAAACTTATTTTTTCACATTTGAAATATTTTATAATTAATGAATGCCCCGGAACTTAAAATAATTCCAGTAATTCAAATAAAATTCAAAAAATCATGAAATTTGATCTAAGTGTTTTGCTGGTCTAAGTCTATCTTCAGTAAATATTTCAAGTGATTAGGCTTTGCCTTGGTCAAGTTGTGGAGTTTTCTTTGAAAAATCTTGTTCTTGCATATAAATAAATATATAAATTAAATTGAAATTTAAAAAATCACATTTTCTCCTCTAACGTCTTAATTGACCCATGAGTGAGGTGGGATGCAAATTCCAATGTCATTTGAATTAAATTTGATGAATTATGAAGTATTAGCCTTAAGGACAAATGTGTAATTTTGAAAATTTAGCTTTAATTAACATTTGGGCTTAATCCAAGAAAGGAAAATGGATAACCTTTGATCTTAATTAACATATTTGACTGAAACACAAGGGATTAATTGATAAAAACCAATCTCACTTCTTTCAATTAAAGGATAAACTTGTAATTTCCTTAAATTAATAAAATTTGGAAGTCTAGTCAATTAAATGATCCTAGACTTAGAGGTATAATTTTGGTGTTGATAACTCACTGATTTAACACCCCTATTTGATGTTCAAATGGCTTTCAAAAAAAAAATGAATCACCATCATCATTTAAAATTGAACTTTTTTTAAAATATATATATACATAACTAAGACATCTATCAAAAGTCTAAAGGGATTAGTAGTGACCTAGGCTAAATCAAATTTGGTTAAATGAGGATTAGAAAAGTAAACATAATTAAAAATTGTACATCTTTAAAACACTACAAGCCCAAATTAAAAAGTTGGCGGTGTCTTGATAACATTAACTTGCCCCTTTAAGGGTCTTTACCCGCTCAATCCTTAAATTAAATTATGAGTGATAATTACCTTACTGTTAGGGATAATTGAAACATAAATGTTCATTGAGCATTAAAGGTATTTACAAGATGGGTTATTAAGCAACATAATAACTTTAAAAAGAGCTCGAGACTTTTCACCAGGCAGTGAAAAGGAAACATGGATCTACTTCTTTCTCAAACCTGTTGGATACCTCGGAGGTCTACTAAACTTAATATTTTTTGCTTAACAAAAATCATCCTTAATCAATTAATTATGAGCCCACCAAGATATGACCTAGGGTTGAGTAGATCACTGAAACATTACTTTTCCACTTTACATAAAGTGCTCTCACATGCATTTTGAGTTTCAGGTGGTGGAACAAGAAGACTCGTCAGTTACGCTTTTTATAGTTTACATTATCGTTTTTCTTGTACATTCATACTGTACTTTTTATGCTTACAAAACTTACATGCTACACAACAATGTCACCCTGTATGAAAACCAAAATTGTTAAGATAACCACAAAACCAAAACTAAAACCAAAACTTACATTAAAATCAACCAAGATAAAATTCACCTCCACAACATTTAAAATAAACAACAACTCAAAATTTAATTAAAATCAACCAAGATAAAATTCACCTCCACAACATTTAAAATAAACAACAACTCAAAATTTAATCACAAACATCACGAAACAATAATTACAACTAAATAAATATGTCTCTATTGAATGATTGAGAATCCCTCGGAGGAGGTAACCTACAATTGCTAACGAGGCTTCCCACGGTCTAAATGAAAGTATGGAACTCATTAAGTTAAGTTTAGTAAATTCATTTGGACAAAGTGAATCCAAAAGAAAATAGTGGTACCAGAACGAGGGAATCGTAGGATCCTAACGGTGTCACTCTAATCAACTTTAACATGCCTCATAACATTTAAAGAACTTTAACCATAGGGCCATCTGATTTGACATCATAACTTGACACCCTAGAAAACTTAAACTTGCTACGACGTGGAGTTTGGAGCTAGCATTGTGGGCAGCACGACCATCTTCAATTGTAAAACCTGTCTTCCCCAGCTAAACCATTTCCTAGAACTAAACAAAAAACCATAAGATTTTGAAATTATTTGGTTATGCAACATAAATCCTCACCTTCTCTTTAGGCCTTTGTACAGCTCTATTGTACAATCTAAGCCATAACTCATCTTAGGATTCCAAGGTTGTCGTTTGTCACTACCTAAATCCTCATATATTCCAGACTATTTGTGCAATCGTTTCACACGAAGGTAAGCCCTAACTAATAAAATTAGCAGAATGAAACACTCAAATAAATTTCTCCTCAAAACTGAAGCCAAATAATAGGATAGACTGGGAAGTCACCAAGGTTCTCTTTTGGATCTGTGACATCCCCTAGTTCTTCCTCCTTTGGATTCTACAATAAATATTTTAAACTTAAACCAATCCCTTTTCACACCTCTTTGTCTGATATCGTTGAAAAGTCTTATCCTTTGACCTACTTGAAGATAATATTTCATGATTTTTATGGAGAGTTTTCTTAGATGACTTCGGTTATCTAAGCTGTAATTAACTATAAGAGCTTGCCCTTATAGGAATCGTGTCCGAACCTAGCTTAACATAAATCTATTTAATTTTTCATATTAAATAGGGAAAATCGTCGGTAAATAAAACGATTTCGTAGAACAAACGGATGTCATATATTTCTTAGTTTATTCGATCGAGCCTCATCCTTAAGTCTTGTGTTTATCCTTCGGGATAGATACAGAGTTTGAGGTACAACACTCTTTCATTTAAACTATGAAAAATATGGGGTCAGTTTGATTTCATATTTTTCTAAACTTAAATCTATATGTAAATTAAAAATGTCCTTTCGAAGCAGACGACGAGATTTCAATTCCAGTAACTGACAGCTTCTTATGGGCAACTCCTCAACCAAAAATAGTGTCGAAATGAACTTCATGTTTGTCACAACCTGTGTCTTATTATCGTTTATGTACATGAATTTACTATATCTGCAAGAATTATACTTACATAAGTGACTAATCTGACATAATAATATAAAATATTTGCATAATTAAAAACTTTCATTATGAAAAAGAATAAAATTTTTATTATTCTACAAAAAACTTCAAACATCGCAACCAAATGATCGTCATCTAGCTGACTCCTAATTTCTTGATGTCTGCAAGTGTCGAAGCCAGCCACCACTCTCCCATCGATCTATCAAAGTTTCTGTCTGGAAACAGAATACAGCCTACTCCAAAATCAATCCCTCTTCCCTCGGCTGACAAGGAGCCATGTCCTTCCAGTAAAGAGGAAAAAGAAAAACCTACAATGGATGTTGTTGACACACCACCTCCTCCTTTGAAAAGAAAAGGTGTCCCTTTCGAATGGATTCTGCAGCAATGTGGGGCCGAAAAGATTTGCATCACTTCCAACTGCCGATATTACATGATTGAATGGACAAAGGATTGGTTCCCTAACAACCTAGAGGTTGATAACGTTCATGCGCTTCTCTCGGAGATGGTGTGGTCAAACAAGTTTGAGGAGGTTTTAAATTTGTTGAAAGCTGGCTAATAGATTGGGGATCAAGTAATAACTTAGCCAAGGTTGGGGATCAAGTGATAACTTTAGAAAACTGACTAATAGAGGAAAATCAGGGCAAGAGAATTGTTGAAAGCTGGCTCAAGCTTTCACTTTAATGAAGAAAAAATGATGAGCTCGATTGAAGGAGAAATTGGACACTGGAAAAAGAGAATGAGGAAATAAAGACGGTTTTGATGAAAATAATAACTCAAGAGGAGCATGTCGATAGAATTTCTCGCCAATTTCATAGAGATATAGCATTTTTTTATATAAAAAATAATTTCTTTTATATTTCATTTTGTTTGAAGTTTCTTATAAAATGATTGAAAATTTTATTTTTTTTCTTAATGATAGTTTTCAATTATGCAATTTTTTATACTATTTTGTCAGATTAGTCACTTATGTAATTATAATTCTAGCAGCTCATGCAAATTCATGTACACATTAACGACAACAAGATAGGTTGTGCTAGACATGAAGTTCACAACAGAAGATCATACAATAATGATGTTGAAAGTAACAAATTTATAAGATGGATACAACACAAATGAACTACTCTCTCCTTTGGTTAAGTTCTATAACAAAAGGTAACATCTTGAACAAAAATTAAATATTAAATATATTCACAATATACAAAAGTTATTCATCCATACTGCCCTTAGATTGTCCCTTAGGGTTTGTTTGGCGCAGCTGCAACTTTCCAGCTTTTCAGCTATAGCTGCGCTGCCTCCAGAAGCTGCTGTGGGGAAGCTGCTGCGGGAAAGCTGGCTGGTTGTTTGTTACAGCTGTGTGAAAACAGCTGTAGAGAAGCTGTTCATGGAAAAATGACTATTCTGCCCCTGTTTAATTAAACTGTTTGGAACAGAATAATGATAGTCTTATATATGATACATCAGAAGCATAAATTTACTTTACAAGCCAAACATGTAAAAAATTAAATTTAGCTTATCTATAACAGCGAACTTCAAATAAATGGGACAAAGTTGATATTACTCCTTTTCTAGATAACATGATAATGTTGCAAAAGTGACCATAAATGGTTGGAACAAAGCTGCACAATAATATCCAAAAATAGTTTCCATGTGTACACAATATGATGAAAAACCACTCCTAAGTAGTTGCGATAAGTCTGCTAGATAAAAAAAATGACTTCACCATGCTCTGGGTTATGCTGAACAAAGCTGAAGATACACTAATATTTTCCATCTCAAGTCAATGCATCAGAGAAATATAAATCCAACAGCCCTAAGTTAAAATGGAATGTAAAAAATTAGAATCAAAGGAAAAACTAGCTTTGATATTATGCTAAGTTCACCTATGGTCTTGATTTGGACATCCTAAGCTCCCATAAGCACTTTCATGATCACAATTATAAAGTGAAAGAGAACATACAATATATAAGTCCAAACATCAGTTGGCACACACAATTTCATCACTCCAAACAAATGGAACATAAAATCTCCATGAAATTGCCTTTCAATCAAAGCAAGGAGACATGAAACCTCAATTGGAAGTAACAAAAATAGAAAAAAAATTAACTATACTCAACAGAAGCCCTGGGCTTGGGCGAAACCCCATCTTTTGTCCAATCCCTCCTGCAAATTTCCTTCCAAAGCGAGTCTGAGGATCCCAGAGACCTAAACCTTCTGCATACCATGGAGAAGGAAATAATAGACTCGAGAGGAAGAAGTAGGAGGATGGAAATGAGATGATCTCCATCCATATGGATTATGCTTAAGGGATAGCTGTAAGAGGGAGGAGATGAAGAGAAAGATGAAGATTGGGAAGAAGCAGAGCTTGATGCCATGGGGTTCGTCCTCGGGATTCGCTAATGGAAATAGACCGACGAAGCGCTTCGCTGATGGCAAGGGAGCTTCGCTGAACCAAGATCCCGCGGCCCGCTTTTGGCTCAGATTCGTGGCCGCCGCATACGAAACATCGCCCCAAATGGATTTTTTCGTCAATGTCCCGCCGCACCGCACAAAGAAAGTTGTGCCAAACGAAGCCTACCTTATACCGAGACAAGTGAAATGATATTATCGACACACATTCAACAAGTGAGTGAGCACAATCATTTTATTTATCTCGGTATAAGTTAGTTTGGTGGTTCGCCAATATCTTGCATAACTAAGTATGCGTCTGCACTCTACAATTCATGTTAGACAATAGTGACATTCTAAGGGCAATATGGATGATCAACTTCTGCATACTTCAAGAGTTTTCAATGTTTAATTTTTTTTTTAAAATGTTCCTCTTTGTTAGTTAGCCTAATTAAATGAGATAGTAGTTAATTTGTGTTGTATTCATCTTGTAAATTTAGTAATTCCACTAACATTTATGTATGCTCTTTTGTTGTGAACTCCATGTCTGCCACAAGTTGCGTCATGTTATCGTTTATGCATACATCAATTTGTTTGAGTTGCAAGAATTATAAAGACATAAGTGACTAACGTGACATAATAATATAAAAAATTTGCATAATTGAAAACTATCATGAAGAAGGAGAATAAAATTTTCATCATTCTATGAAAAACTTCATACACAATGAAATAAAATTTTCATTAGTTTTTATATCAAAAATAATTTTCTTTTATATTTTATTTTGTTTGAAATTTATGATGAAAATTTTATTCTTTTTCTTAATGAAAGTTTTCAATTATGCATTTTTTTATATTATTATGTCAGATTAGTAACTTATGTAATTATAATTCTAGCAGCTCAAGCAAATTCATGTGCACATAAACGACAACAAGATACAGGTTGTGGCAGACATGAAGTTCACAAAATAAGATCATAAACCACAATGCTGTTATAATTAGTAAATTTACAAGATGAATACAAGACAAGTTAACCACTATCTAATTTAATTAAGCTCACTAACAAAGGGCAACGCCTTGAACAAAAATTAAACATTCAATACCATTGAAATATGCAGAAGTTGATCATCCATAATGCCCTTAGAATGTCACTAGTGTCTAACATGAAATGTAGAGTGCAGACGAATACTCAGTTAACTACAAGATATTAGTGAGCTACCAAACTAAATTATGTGTCGGCACTATCTTTTCACGTGTCTTAGTATAAGTTAGTTTAGTAGGTCACCAATATCGTGCAATTAGCAGAGTATTTGCTTGCACTCTATCATTCCTGTTATACGCTGGTGACATTCTAATGGTAGTATGGATGAATAACTTATGTATATTGTGAAACTATTCAATATTTAATTTTGGTTCAAGATGTTACCCTTTGATATAAAGCTAAACCAAATGAGAGAGTTGTTTATTTGTGTCGTATCAATCTTATAAATTTAATAATTCTAACAACATTGTGGTTTATGATCTTCTGTTATGAACTTCATGTTTGTCACAACCTGTGTATCGTTTAAGTGTACATGAATTTACTTGAGCTGCTAGAATTATAGCTAGATAAGTGACTATTCTGACATAATAAAATAAAAATTTTGCATAATTAAAAACTTTCATTAAAAAAAAGAATAAAATTTTGATCATTCTATAAGAAACTTCAAACAAAATGAAACATAAATGAAAATTATTTTTGATATAAAAAGAATGATGAAATTTTTATTTTATTGTGTCTGAAGTTTTTCGTAGGATGATGAAATATTTATTCTCCATCTTAATGATAGTTTTCAATTATGCAAATTTGTTATATTTTTATGTCATGTTAGTCATCTATGTCTTTATAATTCTTGCAATTTGAACAAATTGATGTATGCATAAACGATAATATGGCACAACTTGGAGCAGGCATGAAGTTCACTACAAAAGATCATACCCAAATGTTGCCGGAACTACTAATTTTATAAGATGAATACAACACAAATTAACCACTATCTCATTTAATCAAGCTCAATAACAAAGGGCAAGATCTTGAACAAAAATAAACATTGAATACCTTTAAAGTATTCAAAAGTTGATCATCCATAATGTCCTTAGAATGTCACTAGTATCTAACATGAATTGTAGAGTGCAGATGCATACTCAGTTAACTGCAAGATATTGGCGAGCTACCAAGCTAACTTATGCTGAGAAAAATGAAATGTTGTTGCCAACACACTCACTTGTTGAATGTGTGTCGGCAGTAACATCTTACGTGTCTTAGTATAAGTTAGTTTGGTAGGTCACCAATATCATGTAATTAGCGGAGTATTTGCATGCACTCTACCATTCATGTTATACACTAGTTTATTTGTGTTGTAT
This sequence comes from Phalaenopsis aphrodite, assembly GCA_003013225.1. Classification (NCBI taxonomy): domain Eukaryota; kingdom Viridiplantae; phylum Streptophyta; class Magnoliopsida; order Asparagales; family Orchidaceae; genus Phalaenopsis; species Phalaenopsis aphrodite. The sequence goes on from NEWO01001192.1 coordinate 124,330, forward strand.
CCAACTTGTAAATTTGATAATTCTAACAACATTGTGGTTTATGATCTTTAGTTGTGAGCTTCATGTCTACCACAACTTGTATCTTGTTGCCATTTACATGTACATGAATTTTCTTGAGCTACAAGACTTATAATTACATAAGTGACTAATTTGACATAATAATATAGAAAATTTGCATAATTGAAAACTATTATTAAGAAGGAGA
>NEWO01001193.1:4970-16673 GCA_003013225.1 Phalaenopsis aphrodite
TTCAATTATCTATTAGTGACAGATAAGCAAATTGAACTTCGTTGTTGTGATTAAAGTATTGCTTTTCTAAAATCTTAGTTTGTAGTTCTGAACTTACTCCCTGTGGGATCGATATCTAGGACTCCATTAGAGCCCTGTATTACTTGAGTGATACATATACTTGCGTTGATAAGTGTGACTTTACAATTATTGAATATTTATTTCGTCCATATTTATCGAATCTATAACTGTTATTAAGGATTTGGTACAGTTGCTGAGGAAGTATATCTTTTAGCAGTATAAGCAAATACTTATATTTTTAAGCATATATAAAGTCGCAGTCAAGTTTTTGGCGCCATTGCCGGGGAGTGAGTAACAAAAATCACAGATTGAGTAACGGACAAATTAAGATTATTAGAAAATTTTTACTTGAATTGCAACTTATTTTTATATTTAGTTAAATATATTACTGTGTACTAATTTTAAATTGTATGCGTAAATTTGGACCTAAAAATCTTATACCCTACGATTTGGAATTAGAACACACAGTTAGAAAAATTAGAATATTGAGAAGAGAACCTAGAAATTTTGATACAATGGAAAACAAGATGAACAATCAAGGAATAGAGAATGAACACCAACCTAGACCCTTACGAGATTATGCAAATCCTATAGGAGATGAAATTTACTCATCTATCCAAAATCCTGATGTAGCTGCTAATTCATTTGAGCTTAAACCTGCTATTATCCAAATTGTATAAAACAATTAATTCGGAGGTACACCAAATGAAGATCCTAACTTACACCTCGCTAGTTTTTTAGAACTGTGTGCTAATTTTAAATATGACAGAGTCTCAAACGATGTTGTTAAACTTAGACTTTTTCCTTTTTCACTGAGGGATAAGGCTAAGATGTGGTTAAATTCGTTAGCACCAAAATCTATTAGAACTTGGGGAGAACTTTCATAGAAATTTTTATCCAAATATTTCCCTCCATCCAAAACTGCTAAACTTAGAAATGACATAACATTGTTCTGTCAGATTGATGGAGAATCAATATATGAACCTTGGGAGAGATTTAAAGATCTTCTTAGAAAATGCCCTCATCATTCATTACCAGATTGGTTGATAATTCAAACTTTGTATAATGGATTAGTGGGATCTCTTAGATCAATTATAGATGTTGCGGCTGGTGGTTCATTAATGTCAAAAACTTTTGATGAGGCTTATTCATTAATAGAAGAGATGGCTACCAATAATTTTCAATGGCCTTCTGAACTAGTAAATCCTAAAAGAGTAGCTAGTATCCATGATTCTGATACAATATCTATGTTAGCTTCATAGATTGCTGCAATATCAAATAAATTAGATCATTATGGGATGAATTATTCTCCAACACCTCTTATGATGGAAGAGAATTCATCTGGGCAATTTGTGGATGTTCAACCTTCATATGAGACTTTAAATGCTATTAATAGACCCAACAACCCTTATTCAAACTATTATAACCCAAGTTGAAAGAATCATCTAAATTTTAATTGGAATAACAATTCTTCTACAAATAAAAAATGGGCAAACAACCCAGTGAACCCATTAAGAAATTCATCCAACCAAGAAAATGTTAACTATAGACGTTCTTATCCCCCAGGATTTAACAGCAACACTCAAATTAAGGAGAAGAAGTTGTCTATGGAAGAGCTGATATTAAACATGGGTCAACAATTGCAGAATCAAGGAAATTAATTTCAAATTCAAGGAAATCAATTACAAATCAAGGAACTGCTATTAAGAATATTGAAAATCAATTAGGGCATATCACTACTGCGCTTAGTAACCGAACATTACAAACTTTTCCTAGTATTGTGGAACCAAATCCTAAAGATCAAGGAAAAGAACAAATCAAGGATACAATTACATAGTGGAAAAGTATTGGAGACAAGAGTGCAAAAAAAAATAGAAATTGAAAAAGAGAAAGTGGATACCAAAAAAGAAAAGGATCATAAGTACCCAGATTTAGAGTATCCATTTACACCAATGAAAATTACTGTGGAGAAACCTCCACCACCGTTTCCTCAAAGATTGAAGCAACACAAACAGAATAAACAATTTTCTAAATTTTTAGAAATTCTTAAAAAATTAATGATAAATATTCCCTTTGTAGAAGCTTTAGAGCAAATGCCCAATTATGTGAAATTTATGAAAGATATTCTGAACAAGAAAAGGAAGTTTACGGATAACAAAACTGTTGTACTTAGCAAAGACTGTAGTGCAATTATTCAGAAAATGCTTCCTGAAAAATTAAAAGATCCTGGTAGTTTCACTATACCATGTGCTATTGGTGAAAAATTTTATGGTAGAGCTTTATGTGATTTGGGAGCCAACATTAATCCAATGCCTCTATCAATTTTTAAAAGATTAGGATTAGGAGAAGTTTCACCTACTTCTGTAAGTCTACAGTTAGCGGATCGTTCAGTTACATATCCTAAGAGAGTTATAGAAGATGTGTTAGTAAAAGTGGATAAATATATCTTTCTTTTGGATTTCATTATGTTTGATATGGAGGAAGATAAAGAAATACCTATCATTTTAGGGAGACCATTTTTAGTTACTGGAAATGCTATGATAGACGTTCAAAAAGGATAATTAACTATGAGATTTAATGATCAAGAAGTGACTTTTAACATTACAAAATCTATGAAATACCCCGTTGTTGAAAGAGATAATGAATTTTTTCGCATGGAAATTAGTGAACATTTATTCAAAGAACATTTTAAAGAACATTTTGAAGAGAAAGAACAATTTAAAGAGAGAGATGAAGTTACTCTGGATGAATTAGAAAATGAAGAATTAAATTATGTTTAGGAAAGATTTGAGATGTTGGATATTATGAAAAATGCTCATAAGAATCTATTTCCGTCAATAATAAAACTACCTGAACTTGAGTTGAAAGTATTGCCTAGCCACTTGAAGTATGTGTTTTTGGGAGACTCATCTACATTACCAGTTATTATACTTTCAGAATTAAATGATCTACAAGAGCAAAGACTGTTAGATACATTGAAAAGATAAAAGAAAGCTTTTAGTTGGACCTTAGCTAATATTAAGGGAATCAGTCCTTCAATATGTATGCACAGAATTATATTAAATGAACAATATAAACCAAGAGTTGATTCACAAAGGAGATTAAATCCAATGATGAAAGAAGTAGTTAAGAAGGAAATTTTGAAATGTTTAGACACTGGAATTATATATCCTATTTCAGATAGTATGTGGGTAAGTCCAATTCATTGTGTTCCTAAGAAAGGAGGAGTGACTGTTGAGACAAAATAAAATAATGAATTAATACCTATCAGACAAGTTACTGGGTAGCGTATTTGCATTAATTATAAAAAATTAAACACTGCCACCGGGGAAGATCACTTCCCTTTACCCTTTTTAGATCAAATAGTAGATAGGCTTGCTGGGCATAAATATTTTTATTTTTTAGATGGATATACCGGTTACCTTCAAATTCCTATTGCTCCTGAGGATCAAGAAAAGACAACATTTACTAGTCCTTTTGGAACTTTTGCTTTTTGAAGAATGCCTTTTGGATTATGTAATGCACCTGCAACATTCCGGAGATGTATGATTCCATATTTAGTAAGCTAATTAATGATGAATTGGAAGTATTTATGGATGATTTCTTTATATTTGGAACATCATTTGACTCATGCTTAAATTTTCTTGAAAAAGTTTTACAGTTATGCGAAAGAACTAATTTGGTTCTAAATTGGGAGAAATGTCAATTTATCGTTACAGGAGGAATTGTATTACGACATAAAATTTTAGAAGATGGTATGAAAGCAAACCCTGCAAAAATTTAAGTTATATCTAAACTAACACCTCCTACTAATGTAAGAGAGGTTAGGAGTTTTATTGGACATGTTGGATTTTAGAGGCGTTTTATTAAAGATTTCTCGAAAATTACCAAACCTCTATGCAACCTTTTAGAAAAAGACCAGAAATTTGAATTTACTGAAAGTTGTTTAAATGCCTTTGAGTTATTAAAGAAAAAATTAATCACAACCCCTATTATAGTTTCACCTAACTGGGAGAAACCATTTGAATTGATGTGTGATGCTAGTGATTATACTATTGGAGCCGTCCTTGGACATATGTATGAAAAGATTTTTAAAGTTATATATTACGTTATTAAAACTCTTAATGATGCACAAATTAATTATACCGTTACTAAAAAGGGGTTACTTTTCATTGTATATGCTTTAAATAAATTCAAATCTTATTTAATCGGAGCTAGATGTGTGCATACTGATCACTCTGCTATCAAATATCTGATGCAAAGAAGGATGTCAAACCAAGGTTGATTAAATAAATACTTTTGATGCAAGAATTTGATCTTGTGGTTATTGATAAAAAGGGAACTGATAATCAAATTGATGATCATTTGTCAAGATTAGAAAACCATGAACTATCTAACACTAACAATGAAATTACAGACAGTTTCCCTGATGAACAACTTTATAATATTAATAAGTAGAAAATGTCATAGTATGTTGATGTTGTTAACTATATTGTAAGTGATATTTTGCCCCCTATGCTGACATTGCAACAACAAAGGAAATTCATTCATGATGTGAAGCATATTTTTGGGATGAGCCTTATTTATGTAAACAATGTAAGGATATGATTATGAGAAGATGTGTACCTTATGAAGAAACTGAGCTAATCATTCAGAAATGTCATGATTATTAATTTGGAGGACATTTTGGGACTGATAAAACTGCTTATAAAATTTTACAAGCTGGATTTTATTGGCCTACTATCTTTAGAGATTTTTATAGATACATAAAAACTTGTGATCGATGTCAACAAGTAGGCAATATATCTATAAGAAATGAAATACCTTAAATTTAATGTTAGAAGTCGAGATCTTTGATGTTTGGGGATTAGATTTTATGGGACCATTTATTCCTTCATTTGGGAACTTATATATATTAATTACAGTGGACTACATTTCTAAGTGGATTGAAGCAAAGGCTTTACCTCATTGTGACGCTAAAAGTGTTTCATAATTTTTAATGAAAAATATTTTCACTAGATACGGAATGCCTAAGATTATTATCACTGATGGAGGATCCCAATTTAGGAATAAATATATTCAGAGATTGACAGAAAAGATTAATATTATTCATAGAATCTCTACTGCCTATCATCCTCAAACGAGTGGGTTAGCTGAAGTTTCTAATAGAGAGACTAAATAAATACTTGAAAAGACTATAAATCCTAGTAGAGTAGATTGGTCCACTAGACTAGATACCGCATTATGGGCTTACAGGACTGCTTATAAAATTCCTACTGGAATGACTCCTTACTAACTAATTTTTGGAAAGACTTGTCACTTATCAGTAGAATTGGAGCATAAAGCATATTGGGCGATTAAAAAATTCAATTATAATTTGAAAGAGGCTGGTAAGAAGAGATTGTTACAATTAAATGAATTGGAAGAATTAAGAAATGAATCTTATGATAATGACAAAATTTATAAGGAGAAACTAAAGTTATGGCATGATCGAAAGATTAACCAAAAGAGTTTGTAATCAGGATAAGAAGTTTTGCTTTACAACAGTAGGCTGAAGTTAATTCCTGGGAAATTGAAGTCTCATTGGTTAGGACCCTTTACTGTGACTTAAGTTTATACTTACAGAGCTGTTGAGATTGAAAATCAGAAGACTGGAAATAGATTTAAAGTAAATGGACATAGATTAAAACCATATTTTGAGGGTATGAGACCAAATTTTAAAGAGGTTTTAATGATCAGTTAACCTGAATGACACTTGAATAGGTCGGGCTGACGACGTTAAACTAAGCACTTATTGGGAGGCATCCCATATTTATCTTTACTTTTATCATTATTATAGTAGTTTTTATTTGAAATTATCGTTATTTTGTGGTAGTATTAAGCTCTACTACTCTTATTTACCCTTGAATCATCATAAGAAGTGGATTCATAGAGAAAAATTGGAACGCATTTGGACAAAAGTGAAACTGTGTAATTTTTGCCTTGGGCGCCGACGGTGCCCTCGACGCCACCGACGGCGGGTTTTTCCCAAGATTCCAGGAAAAATTAATATAGAGGCTTGCTGATCGCGCATCGACCTCACCGACGGAGAGACAGGCAAAATGGCAGTTACGTGGGTTCAAAAGGTAGTTTTTGGCGGTTTTGGGGCAGGAATTATTCTTTTTAACTACAAAATTCTATTCCCAGTTCATATTTTTCCCCCAAAATGAAGTGAAACTCCACCAATTTCATTCCTATGACGTTCAATTCCCCTGATAATCCCAGAATGTGAGTTTTCAATCAGCGAAAGTTTATTAGTGCGGAAGCGCAACGAATCTTTAATAAGTTACTGACGAAGAAAAGATTGATCAAGGAATGAGGATTCCTAAATCATAGATTGAATAATCCAATGACGAAAATTGAAGAAATGATAGTGCGGCAAAGATGATAAGTGTTGTGTTGCACTACCGCCGCCGTGGTGGTTCGATGGGAAGTGCTGTGCTACACTACCGCCGCCGTGGTGGTTCCTGTGGTAAAAGAATTTTATGCAAATTTACATGAAATCAACCAGGGAATTGTTTATGTGCGAGGAAGATGGATCACTTTTACTCCTGCATGAATCAATGAATTATACATGATCGAGAATGTTCATGCCTGCCATTATTCCAATTTCTTCCCAACGATAAACCAGATGAATGAAATTTACCAATATTTAACGGAAAAAACTGACGATTGGGAAACAAGAGAAAACGAGCATGTTAGTTTTTCTACGACACTCCTAAATCCTGTTTCAAAACATTGACACTTATTCATTTTTGCAAAACTATTACTAACAATGAAGATCAGTAAAGTTTCCAAATAAAGTGCTATTTTGAATTACTGCATCCAAAGGAGACTATTGATCGACATTGGATCAATAATTGTGAAGTCGGTTTTGGGCATGTACCGCTACCTTGGAAGCCTTTTGACCCAACTGAGAGATTCCCAACTTTTGAAGATGAAAATGACATGCCCATTATAGTAGATCAATCATCTCAGAATTCACTGCCAGTTCAACCCTTAATTCCTGACAAGTCCCTGGTGATCCTGTGCCGAATCAAGAAATTTGGAAAGGAGGTATAGAATGTCATAAATGCAATTAATAATGTCTCCAATTTCTTCGATCATCTGGACTGGAGGATGAAAGAACATTTTGAGCAGTCTGGACATTTAGAAGATAGTTTGATACAGCTGATGAGGAGGATGAAATTGATAGAGAAGGATTCTATTGAAGAATTTCCATTCTGACCCTTCTACAACCTCTTCGTTCATGTATAATCAATGGGTGATCTTAGAGGAGAATCTAGTACTGAATCTGAATAATAGTAGATTTATATTACTACCTATCTATCTATTTATGTATTTTGATTTGAACTTTGTATTTGTTTTGCTTTAGAATTATGCTTTTAGATCTCTGTATAGTTGAGACTAAGCATAGGATGTTTTGTTTTCAGCATTTTGAGTGTTGTGGCTTGGATTGCGATGCTGTATTAATGTATTGAGGCTGAGAAAATACCAAACTTAGGTGTGTTATGTAACGTATATTGTACCCCTTGTAATTTATATATAAATGTGATGTTTTATGTTGTGAAAGTTTATATGTGATAAGTACATCATTTAGTCACTTAAAATTATGTCTATGATGATTGAAAAGATGTCGTTAAGGCTTGAAATTGATCGAAATTGTGAAAATCTGGGATTTAAACCAAAATTAATAGAGCTCGCTAACAGCGCCATCAACGCCGTCGACTACAGATTTTTCGCGAAACTTAAGATTTAAATCCAATAGAGCGCACTAACGGTGCCATCGACCTCGCCGATGGAGAGCTCACAAAAAAACACCTTTAACCGCAATTTTGATCAGTCAACCGCCGCTATTCATCATCCCATTCCTTCTAAAAATGTCATTTTTTGACCTAGGGCTTGAAAGATATTGGATTGGGAGGCGATTTCAAGGCTTTTTGACATCGGTTTTGATCATTTCTAGGTAAGAGCTTCACTCCAAACTAAAAATATTTGATTTTCACCATGGATTTCTTCCACATTGAGGAGATAAGAAAAATTTGAGAATATGAAGAAAATTTAGGAAGAAATTCATGGATCTCAGTGTTAAACTCTTAGAATTACTATTGAAAGCCATGATTTGCATATTTGAAGTAATTTTTTGAATTTTTCTATAATTTTATTAGATTGAAATGGCTCATCGACAAAAGAGATGGTTGAGTTTGACGAGTCTTGCTTTGTCAATGTGATGGCTCAAACAAAATTTACTTTAATTTTTAAAGGAAAGAAGTGTATACAAGATCGAGTTTTTGAAAGTCCGGGAGGAGAAATTGAACGAGTTATTGCCGAGCGAAGGTGGGAAAACTTTTGTTACACCACCAATAAAGCTGATGCAAATGTTGTGAAGGATTTCTACGCCAATGTAATCTATTCTAAAGACGGGATTGTTCAAGTGCGTGGCTATCCTGTTGAATTTACCGCCGCCTGCATCAACACCTTTTACAAAGTCCCAGACGCTTATAGTTGCCACTATGAATCGTTCAGTACGATGGAAGGACCCCTATATGATATGATCAACTTTCTCATTGATGGGAAAGGAACATGAAAGAAAAAGCAACGAGAACGGGTAAATTTTTCTGCTTCCATGTTGAATGCCATCTCTAAGGCGTGGCACTATTTCATTTCCTCTACTCTGTTACGGACTTATCACCATAGTGAGGTAACTAGAGATAGAGCTTTTCTAAATTTTTGTATTCAAAATAATAGAACTTTAAATGTATGGAGAATTATTCTTAAGAATATATTGACTACGGCGAGGAGTGAGACAAGTGGAGGTCTAGGACATCCTGTACTTATTTATGCAATTTGCAAACTTTCTGGAGTAGAAATTGGAGATGAAGAATGGGTTTGCCCTATGAAACCCATTAGTAAAGCCAATCTAAATACTTATGAATCCCATGAGAAATGTAAAATTGGAAGTAGAAGTCAAGAACTTTCTACTAATAGAGATGTCCCCTCTACAAGTTATGACCTTCCACCTTCTAGTTGCCCTACGCTCTCTGATTTGATGAATGAGTTGACATTGCTGCGGAAGAGCATAGAGTTAAAAAATGAAAGGATTGAAGGTTTAGAACGCCGATAAGATTATGATAGTGAGTACCTTCAGAGGCATTCCAATTTTGAGGTAGCCTATTATGAAGCTCAGGCCCGACACTACAGAGGTGAGCCTGATGTTACTTTTTCTGAGTGCCCCCGATATACTCAGTATCATCCCGATCCACCTGCTGATCAAGGCAATGAAGATATAACTTGGGATTTTGATAATTAAATGTTATTGATGTACTTATATTTATACTTTTATTTCTGTAATCTTTTTGTAATAGAAATGAATGTTTGTGTATTTGGACTTTCATTTTTATTATTATGTTGTACTTGGATATTTTTAATTTTTGTTATAAAGTTAGTGTAATAGTTAAATTTGCATGTGTTGTTTAAAAGATGTTGAGTAGTATTGCGAATTGTAATGTAATGTGATTCTTATTTTGCAATTTTAATTGTTTTGTTAGTATTGTGTTTGTGTTAGGAATTATTGTGTTTGTTTAATGTTTTAGTTTTATACTTATTTCAAAATTTCATTACTAGAAATTCCTCTAATAATTTATGTGTAGAAAGCTCCTAATATTATAGACCAGGTGAAGTATAAATTTTGAGAAGGCCTGCAAAATCTTCTAAATGATGAAAATGCCTAAAATACAGAGGTATGATTTATATTTAGAGTTTTTCTTTTCACCTTTATTATTTTATATTGAAAAAATTAAGTTTGGGGGAGGGAAGAAAAAGATTAACTATTACATGTCCTATATTTAATTATTTTCAAAAATTATTTATATGATTTTATGTAGTGAATTTATCTAAGGTAACTATATTTTTGTAGCTATTTAAATATTATAGTAGATTTAAATAAATATTTTGGTAATGAAAATTAATTTTATAACTTAAGATATTTAGTATAAAAGAATAAGATTATAGTTAACTATTTAAAGTAAAGGAATCTATATTTTGAAGTATTAAGAATCTGGAAATTCATTTGAGAAGGAAAGATTGGGGCTCAATGATGTAAAGGCTATGAAATACTGGTAAGGTAAAAGAATGCTTTGATTTTCAAATTTAGGGAAAGAAATGTGATGTTCAAAATCATTAAAGGTTATCCAGATATAGTAATCCTCACTTGAAAAAGGAAAAAGAAATGATTGAAAACAATCCCTGAAAAGGAAAGAAAAATATATAGGATTGAAAGTAATCCAAATAAAAAAGAGAAAAGAAAGAAAAAAATTATGGAAGCGAGGAGAAGCTTGAGGATATGCCTAATAAAAAATTGGCTTTATTGGACCTACCTAAAGGGAAAACCTAAATACATTCCTGAACTTATATTTATGAAATAGATCTTTTACTAGGGGTTCTCATGAAGTTCCTATCTTTTGAATATTTTAAGTGACTTAATATTGCAACATATAGTCATTCTTGAAATGAATAGAAGACTACAACTCTTAAACTTGATGACTAGATAATCTTGTGGCTACAGAGTTAATTCAATTACTTGAATTTTCTCTGAAAATCTCACTATAATATTTATTTAAATCAAACTTATAATATTTTTGAATTTAAACTTTACTATAGTAGATCATAACTTTATGTAGTACTAAAATTACTTGAGAACAAGTAATAGTTAAGTTTGAGGGATTTTGACCATAGGAAAATATGTTGAGATTTTCATGCCTATCTTATACTGTTTTTGATAATATTGCACTTTAAAGAAAGGTATTTTTTATGTTTTGTTGCAGGAATGATGAATTAGGGTCATGAGAGCAAATAGATGCAAAAAGGAGCAAATTTGGAGCGAAAAGGACCAAAATGTGGAGAATTGAACTAGGGCACCGATGGCACCATAGACCCTGCCGACGGCGAGATATTCCCGAGACTCCAGAATTAATTCATTAAGAAAGTCTGCTGATGGCGCCCTCAAGGCCGCCGACGGCGAGCTTGACGGTTATGCCCAATGAAGCTTTGGATAAGACCAAATTTTGGAGGGATGCATAGGCAACTCTTGGGAAAGCTCATCCACAACTTCAAAAGACTCTTTTAGCCAAAAATTAGAAAAAAAGGAAGGAGCCTAGAAGTTATGGAGAGGTCTTGGAGGTTAGAAAGGTTCCAATAGTGTATAAAATTTTGAGGAATTCTTCGAGAGATTGTCAGAGTGGAGGGAAAGTGAGAGATTTCTTCCTCCTTGCTGCTTTGAAGAGGAATTCTGTGTGCTATAAAGAAAGGAAGAAATTCAGAGGAACTTCGAGGAGTTTTCTTGGGGAGAAATTATAGATAAGTTATTTACTTGTTGTAGTTTGTATGACTTTGATTTTATACATGAATTCCGAGTTTTGTTCTGTTTTCCCCATGAGATCTGAGTAGTTTTCTTTTTCTTTCTCCTTGTCTCAAGATTTGTGAAATTGTGATTTGAAATGGTGAAGCCATGAAAATGTTTAAAAAATTGTGATGATTGTTTCACTTTGATCTTAAATTACTTTCAATCTGGCTAATTGATTTATTAAAATATGTTAAGTTTTACAA
>NEWO01001193.1:20790-33195 GCA_003013225.1 Phalaenopsis aphrodite
AGGAATTACAACAGCATATCCTTCTTTAGAATTGAACAACAAAGCCATAGAACTTTGAGGTTGTTTGCTTATGCAACTTAAATCCTCATCTTATCTTTAGGCCTTTGTACAACTCTGTTATACAATATAAGACCTAATTCGTCTTAGGATTCTGAGGTTGTCGTCTGTCACGACCTAAATCTGCATATCTTCCAAGCTATTTGTGTGATCGTCTCACACGAATATAACCCCTACTTAATAAAATCAGCAGGATGAAACACCTAAATATTTCTCCTCAAAATTGAAGCCAAACCATAGGATAGCTTGGGAAGTCACCGAGGTTCTCCTCCGGATCTATGACATCCTCTAGATCTTCCTTCTTTAAACTCTAGAACAAAATGTTCCAAATTTAAGCTATTCCCCTTTCACACCTCTTTGTCCAATTTCATTAAAAATTCATATCCTGTTGAACTCCTAGAAAATAATATTCCCAGATTTTTATGAAGAGTTTTTTTAGGTGACTCCGATTATCTAAGATGTAAATAACTATAGTGGCTTGCCCTTATAGGAAGCTTGTCTGAACCCAACTTAAAATAAACCATATTTAATTCTTCATATTAAATATAAGAAATTGTCTGCAAATAAAATGGTTTTGCATACCAAACAGATGTCATATATTTCTTAGTTTATTTGATCGAGTCTCATCCTCATATCTTGTGTTTATCCTTCGGGATAGATACAAGGTTTGAGGTATAATGCTCTTTCATTTAAACTGTGAAAGGTATGGGGTCAGTTTGATTTCATATTTTTCTAAAACTTATATATATACAAAAATTAAAATGTCATTCTGAAGCGGGTAACAGGATTTCGATCTTGGTGACCGACAGCTTCCAACGGGAAACTCCTTAACCAAAATAGTGCCGACAGCTTCTGGAGACTCCACTGGGGATGTGCTTCTCTTTTCATTTAAATCAAGAAATATTATTTTTATACATCGCTAATATGTTCATGTCCTTCATGAACCAAATTTTCTTTCTTCTGTTGGCATGCTTCACCCATTTCTGTCTTGGGCAAGTACGATCAACTCTTTTTGACTTCAGGATCGTCTGTTTAATCACCTTTGAACAAAGAGGTTCAAGAGGCCATTAAGGACTTCTTTTTAATCTTTGTGTGGGTTCAGACCCTCAATAGGAGTGATGGTGGACTAGTTCCACCCTGGCATTGTATGTTGTGAAGTCAGGTCCTAGACTAGGTCATGAACTTTACTTTCCCTTTCAAAGCCTTATGTGCTCTATTGTAAATTAAATCGAATCATCTTGTGCTGTGTTTTCTATTTAACTTATTTAACAAATTAAATTCTTTAACTTTCAAACTACTTTTACTAAATTTTAAAACCTTCACAAACTAAAAATAAAATAAAATAAAATTTTGCCTAGTCCACGAATCGCCTTTGTTAATTTTTAGTGTTTGCACTAAGATTATAAAGTATTGGCCAAATAACTAACCTCAAAGCATTAGTTTTGAAGCTATTGCAATGGAATTTCCCATGCTCACCTTTTCCTATAATTTTCCAACTAGCCGCAATGCTTGCAATGTTGCTTCCACCATCAAGTTTGGAGCTGGATTCGAAGAACTTGAAGTCACCCTTGGAAAGGCCCCATTTGTTGTAGTGAAAGTTGCAGCTCTAGAAATTTAGGAGCCCTCTGCTGAGTTTGACTTGAACTATCCTAAGGAATTCCCTTCTTGCAAGAAGGTGAAAAGTACTACTCCCCTAGCACCTGTCAAGTCTGTCATTCTCTTTTCTACTAAAGGAAAGGAGATTATGATCGTAGAAGATGAAACTAAGGAATTTACCTTCCCTCCACCAGTGTTTGAGATTAGATCGAGTTCAAAGTATGCACCACTAACTTGATCAAAAAGAAAGAACCACATTCAAAAAGCTAAGAGGGCAGCTAAGGCCCAAATATCAGAGAAAGTACCAGATGATGAGTTTCCTCATGAGGAGGAATTTGGATTATAGGAGACCTCTCCACTTCTGCAAGGGAGTAGGTTCCACCCCTTAATGGATACGAACATCTACAACAGTATCCAGAATATCACTACTACTTTATCGCACCTCATAGACATGTTGGGAGAGGAAGAAGCTTGCTCCTATCACCCGAGTCAGTACAATTTTCCAGAGACTGGTCACTAAAGAAAGATGTTTAGCAGTTGAATTGCTTAAGCGAATGAGAAATGTGGTTTTCCCGCAAATGAAGAAAGAAATCCTAAGGGAGTCAGGATTACCCAACAGTCCCATAAGTCAGCTGAAGTTTTAACAACGCGTATTCCCGTCTGATTCCATCTGGGAAGCCGGATTGATACTACAGTTGTAACTACAGATTTTGCTGCCTCTACTGCTCCAAAGTCTACAGGATAACGACCGGTCAAGTCGCGTCTGGGTCCAAAAGTTCAACCAGTTATTACTCACAAGAGTGTCCCGAAGAAGGAAAAGATGAAGAAATTACCTGATAATGTGATTGGTTCGCACCGCGGGAAGCACACTTTTCTCTGGCATGACGATGCCTCTTTTAAGATATCCCATCTCAAGACATCAGTGTTAAGAAAGAGGGTGTGGGTATGCAAAGTCACCATACCAATATGGTTGGCTGAGCCCACGGAGCAGAATGACAAGGTGGAACAAAAGTCTGAAATATCTGTTACAGAATTTGATGAACATGTGAAGGATGTTCAGGAAAATCCTTCAGATCTTAAGATAATTCAGGATGCGACAATTCAAGGAAAGGTCAAAAAACTCAGTGATGAGATTTTTGAGTTGGCCAAAGAACAAAGTGTAACAATTAATGATGATGATGAGGAGTTTTATTTCAGTAATTACCTCGATGAGGATTTCATGGATATTCATGTCATCGAGACTAGAACTTCCTCATTAGTGCACGATACTCAACCTCTCGTCGAAGGGAACACCTTGGATGATTTGTGCAGAGCTATTTTCTTAAGGGATGAACAAATTAGTCAAATGGAGAAGTGAATGGATAAGATGGCCTCCATGGCTACAGCTAATGGGCAATCCCAGTCACAACAGCATGCTTCTCCAAAAGTTAACCAGCCTGAAATAATCCATATCACCGATGAACGAAGAGAGGTTGCTTCCGCTAATGGAGAAGAGCAGCATAAAAAAAAGATTCCTCACCAAATACTATGCCTGAGGAAGATATTCAGCATTTGGTCAAACAACAAGTTCGAGAGGCCTTAGTTCAGTCTAAGGGTGGTACATTAATTTCAAGGGATAGACCTTACCCGGAGGAGTTTAATGTCGTACCCTACCCTAAGTGTTTTGTGTCACCGAACTTCATGATATTCGATGGGACTAGGAATCCCAGGCAACATCTAGCACATTTTCAGGCGATTTGTGTCAATACATGAGGTGATGAAGCCTTACTCTTCCGACAGTTTGTCTGCAGCCTGCCAGGGATTGCTTTTGATTGGTATGTCAAACTACCTAACGGATTAGTTAAGACGTTCACAGAATTAGAGCAGATGTTCGTAAAGAGATTTTCTAGAGCACAACATCATGTTTCTATTGGGGATGTTTTAATGGATAAGCAAAGTCCCAATGAAACTCTAGTGGATTACAGCTTGAGGTGGAGAAACCTTAGCATGAAATGTGATTCTCAACTGCAGGAACAACATGCTATTTGAGATTCTACTCAAGAGCATACATGGGCCAGTAGCTTTCATGCTCAGGGGACTCACTATCAAGTCCTTCAATAAGCTATTAATTAAAGCTAGCATTTTACAAGAGGAAGCTAAACATATGGATTCTCAAGTCAAAACAGAGAAATCTAAGTCAACCAGTGCATTCGAGAAGAGGTCTGGGAAAGTGACAACAGTCGATAAAGGAAAGAAACTAATGAAAATACAAGTACAACATTTTCAACAACCGTTACAGCATGTTCAACAGCATGTACAGTAGTATGGACAGCCAGCCAACAGCCATACCAGGGAGGACCATACCAGGTGGAAGGTAGAACGGGTCCGACTCTTTCAGAGCGAAGGAAAAGACAATATTTTTTCAAAGATGAAGCTTTGTCAAAGACGTTTAGAAACTTGATGAAGAAGCCAGAGTTCAGGTTGCCAAAACCAAAGAAGCCCAAAGAGGTCGATAAGAAAGATAGTCCCAATTTTTGTCTCTATCATAGAATGATGGGGCATACACTAGAAGGTTGCTTTGTCTTCAAAGATTGGCTCGAGATGAACAATAAAGAATGAAACGTAATGATCCCGAAAGAATATTTTGAAAGAACCAGAGAAAGGTTTTGTGAATATGATTTCGGCTGAGCCCATCGTTCCTATAGATCCATACACAAATAAAGATAGATGGAGCACAATTTGGAGCAAGTCATCCAAGAAAATACTGGATCAGATTCTGACCACTTCAGGTCAAGCAGCTGTTCCGAGTCTACAACCTTCTCAATCCAAGTTGAGAATTTTGCCAAAGACGTCATCGCAACCGGAAGAGAAGGAAAAGAGTGCCGTTGTTAAGATTGATAGCGTGCTGGGGGGGTTAGGATAGGGTCTGCCTCTGTTAGATTGGTTATCTCTAATTCAAGGAAGAAAATCCTCAAACCCCTGACCATGTATGGTTATCTTTTTGCCCCACTTGGGTATTATGAATATAATGATTATTATTTCGGCTATGTTTTGGTTGTCTCTAATGATAATGTCTGACTTTGTTCAATCTAACTGTGTTCTCAATTCCCAAATTGATCCTCAAATCGTACTTGAGTTTGATAAACCCGTCAACAAGAATGAGGAAGACATTGATAATACCGATTGCAATAGCACCGTGAGTGAGGAACCAGTCCTTGAGTGCCATGGTACAACACTTTCCATCAACTTGGATCTCTCTGATGAAGAAAGAATATTAGAACCCTTTCCTACAGCATCTCAGGAAGTAGAAATTATAGAAGTAAATCTAAGGAGAGGGAAATTATTACTCTTGAGGTCAGCTCTAGTAGATAAAGAAAAACAAATAATAACTTAAGAAGAGCTACCTCCACCTCCGCCAGTGTAGGAACCACATAACCAAGTGAAAATCAGAGGATAATACATAGTTGATTATAATGTGCTAGCTCATCTTAGGAGGTTGCCGGCCAAGTTAAGCATTTACAACGCTCTAATCCTATCGAAGTAGATGAGAGAATCTCTGGTTACAGTTTTCCTCGACCCAGAGATTTTCTTAGCTTAGTTGGCCGGCACATCATTGGATGAATTTTGTTTGTTAAAAAAACACCCTGTGATAACCTTCATGAATGAATACTTGTTTTTTGGTACTACTGACCATAACCGACCGCTCTACATCTCCGTCAACATCGGCAGATTTATATTGTCCAGAGTCTTGGTTGACTCGGGAGCATCACTCAACTTAATGATTCTACGGACGTTAGCATATTTGGACATTGAAGCTCAAGAGCTTACAACTGATAAAATGATGTTAAGGAGATTTAATCAGAATGGAGAAAGAGCGCTTGGAACGATTACATTGTTAATGAATACTGGGGAACTAGTAACAACTGTAAAATTCCATATTATCAATGCAGAGACTTCTTTCAAAGCTCTAGTTGGACGACCATGGATTCACGAGTATAATATGGTTCCTTCATCATTACATCAATACATCAAATATTTCAAAGAAGGACAAAAACATTTTATTAAAGGAGATTTACAACCGTTTCCAGTACATGAAGTATGCATTCATGAAGACGTCGCCTACTACACACCTCCAAAGAAGACAGCCTTTTCTTGAGAAGTTGTATCAAATGAAGTGCAAGATTCAAAAGGATCACAAAGAGGAGGTCATTCAACTCCATTGCGACAATCTATTATCATCTCTTCACAACGAGGTAGTAGAGGTTCATTTAGCCCACATACCCAAGATCGAGGTCGGGCATGAGGGTGTGGAAGAACCAATACGATTGTTGAACGGACTAGTCCAACCATCAACATCGATATGGAAGAACGTTTTGATGAAGAAAGTTCCAAGGAAGAAATGATGATGATGAAAAAAAAGAAGCCTCAATACGAAATCTCTTTGGAAGACATGGAAAAAGATGAATATGAGTTGATGTACGATCAGATCAACCACAATGTGAATGTCATGACTATTACTCTGATCTACCCCTAGAAGGTTGAGAGTTTAGAGGTCAAGGAAGCATGCAGTGATGGTTTGAAACCGATCAAGTTTTATTGTGCTTCTCCTTCTACTAGTTCTAAAAATCATGTAAATTTGGATGATGATTCTAATGAATTAATGCAATTACCTTTTGGTTAATTTTCTCCTTGTGCACAAAAATTAATTCAACAGGGATATGTGCTAAAGAAAATGCAAAAAGATAAACTGTAACTTTTTGAGAAATTATAGAATGTTAAAAGTCAAACTCCTAATTCAAAATAGGGTATTGGATTTGGTACTATAGGACAACTTGATGATTCATAATTTTGCATGGTTGTTACTATTGTTTTAAAAGAGGACTACCTCGATATAGAGACTGACTCTCAAGAATAGTTAATAGATAATGGTCCACCAGAGTTTAAAGAAGAAATTAAATCAACAGTTGATGAGTTAAAAGAAATCAACCTCGGGATAGAGGAGTAGCCCCGACCAACCCTTATAAGTTCCTTACTCAGCAAGGAAGAATTCATAGATCTGATAAATTTATTGACAGAATTTAAAGATTCCCTTGCTTGGAGTTACGATGAAATGCTAGGACTCTCAGTAGAAGTTGCAGTACTTAAGAGTGGTGTAGATAAAGATATGGCCCCAGTAAAACAAGCTCCTAGAAGGATGCACCTCGAAATAGAGCAACAAGTCATTGCCAAGGTGAAGAAATTAATAGATCCTAACTTTATGCGAGAAGAGAAATATCCCACATGGTTAGCCAATATCGTACCAGTTAAGAAGAAAAAAAAGACAAATCTGTGTATTTGTCGATTTCAGGGATTTGAATAAAGCATGTCCAAAAGATGAGTTTCCATTACCGATACCAAAATTAATGGTGGACATCGCTTCGATACATGAGATTTTCTCCTTTATGGATGGATCTTTAGGATACAATCAGATCAAGATGGCTCCAGAAGATGCAACACTTACAGCTTTCAGGACGTCGATTGGAATTTTCTGCTACACAGTAATGCCGTTTGGATTAAAGAATGCTGGAGCAACATATCAACGTGCAATGATGAAAATTTTTTATGACCTCATTCACAACTAAGTGGAGTGTTATGTGGATGATTTGGTCATCAAAAATAAATAGAAAATAGACCATTTCTATGATTTGAGGATCATGTTCGAATGATTACGACAATATAATCTTAAAATGAATCCCTTAAAGTGTGCCTTTAGCGTTACCTCCAAAAAATTTCTAGGATTCGTTGTTCGTCATCAGGGAATTGAGATCGACCCAGATAATATTAAAGCTAGTTTGAAAATACCTCCTCCCAAAACCTCAAAACAATTATGTTCCTTTCAAGGAAAATTGGCATATTTGAGACGATTTATTTCTAATCTCTCAGGTAGGTGTCATCCCTTCTCGGCATTAATTGAAAAAGAAACTAAATTTGTTTGGGAAGAGAAATGTCAGCGGGCCTTCAAGGATGTTAAAATATACTTAATGACGCCTCCTATTTTAGCAGCCTCTACTTTGAAAAATCATTGATACTTTATACTGTGGCTTTAGATGACTTTCTGGGAGCCCTATTAGCCCAAGACAATGATAAGAATAAGGAAAATGCACTATATTACTTGATTCGTCATCTCGTATCGACAGAGATAAAGTATTTGCCTATCAAGAAGAATTGTCTAGCTTTAACTTTCACCGCTCAAAAGCTTAGGCACTACATGCTTTCCCATAAAATTACTCTCAACCCAAAAGTTAATCTGTTGTAATATTAGATGACCCGACCAACACTTTCTGGATGTCTAGCGAGATGATCAATGATTTTATTTTGATTCAATATAACTTGTGTTCCCCTAAGTGCTATCAAAGGACATATTTTAGTAGATTTTCTAGTTGCACACCAACTTCCAGTTGGGTCCCCACTCAATGATGAATTGCCAAATGAGTAGATACTGTAAGTAGAACCCTCCAATGTCAGATATTGGGAGATTTATTTTGATGGAGCTTCATGAGCCCGTAAAGATAAAGGATCATAAATGGTTATACCAGGCAAAGCACAAGTTGGTCTGATTTTTATCACGCCAGATAAGGGTATGTTGAGATTCTTCTATCACCTCATAGAGTCATGTACAAATAACAAAGCAGAATATGAAGCGTTAATCACCGGGTTGGAGTTGGAAATCTCAATGGATAAAACAGATATTGTCATCTATGGTGATTCTCAACTTATCATAACAAATTTCTGGATAATACAAAATTGTAAAACCAAGATTAGCAAAATATCATCAGTACACGATGAAGCTGCTATAGCAGATCCCTAATGTAACTCTATACCAGATTCTTCGGGGAGATAACACACATGTCGACGCTCTAGCAAAACTTGCTAAGGAAATGGTGTGTCTACCAGAGAATTCCATTGATATTAGCGTACAAGGAAGATATGTTTCGTCTTGAATCAACCTTAATATACTACATAAGCTTAAAAAAGAAGAAGGAATGATGATTACAGTTGCTGCCATCAATGAGGATTGGCGTAAGCCATTAATAGAATATTTGCAAATTGGAAAGATGCCAAAAGATAAGTCTGAGGCATATGTCATACGCCCTCATGGCAGATGTTCTCTACCAGAGTTCATTTGATCAGATGTGGCTACAATGTTTAAACAGTGCAGAAGCAAAGAGTATTGTCAAGGAAGTACATGTTGGATTGTGTGGTGCTCACCAGTTAGGGCCAAAGATAAAAATGAAGATCAAAAGACTAGGATATTATTATCTAGCGATGATATTCGAATGTATGGATACAACTAGAAGGTCTCACCTTTGCCAAGTGCATGGGGTAGTCTTACACCAACCTCCGAATATGCTACACTGAACTGTTTCCTCGTGATCGTTCGAGTGTTGCGGTACGGACATAATACGTCCGATAGACCCTCCATCTTCTAAGGGACAAATTTATTCTGTTATGGACTACTTTTCCAAATGGTCAGAGACAGTGCTGTTATGAGAGGTTACAGCACAACACATCCTTCAATTTCTTAAAACCAACATTGTTTACCCTTTTGGTGTTCCACATAGAGTGATTTTTGATAATGGGATAGCCTTCAAGAGCACAAAAATCAATAACTTTATCAAATGACATGGGATAGATTGAAGGTACAAACCAATCTACTAACCTAGAGCAAATGGCTTAGCTGAGGCTTTCAACAAAACACTGGTACATATTTTGAAGAAGATACTGAACGAAAATAAAAGAGATTAGCATAACAGACTACTAGAAGCTTTGAGGGCCTACCAAATGACGTTCAGGAATCCTACTCGATGCACACCATATGTGCTTGTGTACGGGTCCGAGGATGTATTGCCGCTAGAAGTTCAGAAACTCTCTTAGAGTTTCCATTGCCAACCAACTCACAGTAGAACAAATTGCAAAACATAGACTGGAAGAACGTAAAATTCTCGAAGGAAAACGGCTAGAAGCACAACAACACTTGGAGCTTTACCAAGCAAGGATGGTGCAAGCACATGAAAAATTGGTCCCCTCAAAGTTGGCGACCTCGTTCTCATTCTCAGAAGACCTATTTTTGCACACCGTAAGATAGGTGGAAAATTTGAACCCACTTGGGAGGGACCATTTGTCATAGAAGAAGTTTACTTAGGAGGATCTTACTAGCTTTTAGATTTTCGGGGCCAAAGACCTATGTTGCTGGTCAACGACTGCTACTTGAAGATATACTACGTGACATGATACCGCTTGAAATTAACATTTACTGTTTTTTGATATTTTGATCGTTCTAGAGTTATTTATTTGGCCAAACGTCTGTGACTGAGTCTAAGATTTTGTAATAAATTAACCTCAATAAAATAATTTTTTTTTTTAAATTGCTCATTTTATTTTTCTATTTTCTAAATCTAATTAGATTAAATAAAGTTGAATAAATAAATTTTTTGAATTTTCAAAAAAGTTGATGCTTCGTTTTTGTTCTTGTTCATAATGGATGTCAGCGCTCTGATGTTTTCTGTCTTCTGCAGAGGAAATGTCAGAGCATAAGCTAATCTTTTCCTTCAGAGATGGCTTAAATCTTGCACTGGATAAGGAAAGGGCTGCTCAGGGTGGCGTCATAGACCTTGATTTTGAACTTGGTAAGGTTGATGTGAATTATGAAGGTCCCCTGATGGACATTGTTAACTGACAAGGAAAAGAAGGATCGTCGTCACTACTAAAAATTGGAGTTGAAAATGATTCCTTACGAAAGATAAAGAAGATATACACTCAACATTACCCGGTGGAAGGGACCAGTCGACTACAATCCCTGATAATTGTGCCGAAGTGGAACTTAAAAAGTGCTAATAAGGATAGAGTGCCCGATGCACCACTTCAAAGAACGCGGCGTTGCAACGCTAACCGACACAAGCACAGAGCCTTCAAATGGAAAGAAAGAAGAAAACAAAGAGAAGAGATGGATTACTTACCCTACTTCCTGAAGGAATAATGTATATACCACCTACAAAAGAAACATCTTCCAGTCTACTAGATACAGAGGATGAGCTGGAGTCAGCCGTAGAGCCAATGCAGATGGATGTACCTCATGAATCCTATAGAGGTTGTCTGATGTGTAATGCAGAGGTGCTCGTAGGAGCATCCACTAGACTATCATTCATAGAATGCCCAGGATGCAATATTTTACTCTTAGACTGTTATAGTTAAACACAAGAATCCACGACCATTAGAGTGGAGGGTCACGGGGCAGCATATATAGACGTTGAGTCATACATTCCACTACCTACAGATACAGAGCATACGCTGGTCATTCAAGAGGTTGAAATAAGAAGACTAACACCACCCCTACAGTTTGATGATATTGCTACGGCTGAGATGGAAAGAATGTGCAGGGTCAAACGAAGAGAATTTTAATTTTATGAGGAAGTTCGAGGTGAAATGGTCAATATATTAAAAGGCTTGGCACTATATATTAGAGTCTTCTTAGAGAGCAATGAGAAAAGGATTTTAGACTGTGTGTTTGATCTGCAAGCCAGAGGCTGAGCTAGTTTACTGAGGTTAAGAATATATTCAGAACCGCAAAAATGGATGCGCGGGAAAGGTAGGAGAACCATTCAATGTGGTTGTTGCTACAATTTCACTGAAGACAAGCAAGGGAACCACCTGGTATCTTAAGATATGGTGAGATGGATTTGATGCCTTATGTGATAAAGAGAATCATCAAAAGATTAATTCAATGGAGTATACTGCCACCAGACCGCATACCGAACAGTTGCATCATCAACATTTTGGATGAGGGGAGCTGCATTCCTCCCCATATTGACCATCATGATTTTGTTAGACCCTTCTGCACAGCGTCTTTCATCAGCAAAAGCAATATACTCTTCGAAAAATACATTAACATTGTTGGCCTCGGGGAATTCAGAGGGTCTACTGAGATTCCACTACCGCTGGGATCAGTGCTGCCATTATATGGAAATGGTACTAATTTAGCCAAACATTTCATTCCAGTAGTATGACATCCCCGAGTTTCATAACCTTCAGAAGAATGCTGGATGACAAGATACCACGAGGATTCCAACCAGATCCTGAGCTGGAGGAGTTGCAGCCATATGAGTTATGAGAGTATTGCACCTCTAGGTACACATGAAGGGAATTTTTATCTTGGAGCGTAGCTTAATTGGTCAGCTCAATCAGGAGCTCACCACGCCAAAGACGATCAGCAGAATACTTTGTGTGCCAAGTTTTGCACAGTAGACATGACATATGTACTAGATATGTTCAGTGCATGATATGTATTCAATATTTGATGATTCAGACATGTCCAACGTGTTGTATTCTGATACTTCAACATGTACGTAGTTTGTAGCTCATTTTTGGGAGAAGATTAATGAAATTTCATTCAAGTTTCAACTTCTTTGTCAAATTGCCCCTCTTATGTGATTGATGAAAAGCCATACGAACAAAGAATTCTTGCCTTCATAGGATGCTTCTTTGAACCAAGCTTAAATTAAAATTTATTTAATCCTTCATATTAAATAAGGGAATTTATTGGCAAATAAAATGGTTTTTCAGACCAAACAGATGTCATATTTTTCTTAGTTTATTTGATCGAGTCTCATCCTCAAGTCTTGTGTTTATCCTTTGGGATAGATACAGGGTTTGAGGTATAGTGCTCTTTCATTTAAACTATAAAAGGTATGGGGTCAGTTTGATTTCATATTTTTTTAAAACTTATATATATATATA
>NEWO01001193.1:33482-47146 GCA_003013225.1 Phalaenopsis aphrodite
AGAAACTTGATTAGTCCATAGCATGCCTATGTCACAATAATATAAGTTTTGGTTTTCTTATCGGAAACTTGATCCACTCCGTGGTAGATTGATTAAGTCTATAAAGTTAAATATTTTTACACACTGGGGTTTTACACTCAAGTATATGTATCATTTCAGTAATACAGGTCTCTAATTGAGTTTAGATAACAATACCATAGGTATGGTGGTAATGTTTCTAATCAAATGAGTTCTATTCTATTTTGATAAGGGTCTTAGTTTGACATATAATTTAAAGTGGTCTTTCTAAAAACTACTCCTAAAATACTATGCTAAGTTAGAAAGACTAAATCTAACTATTATAACGATTCTAACTATGTTGGTGGATATCAAGATATGAACAAGTACTAATCTCTTATGAGTGCATATGTAGATAAGATACCAAGAATCTAAGACAATAGGAGCATAAATCTAAATTACCCTCTTTCGAGTGTGCAACTAAGTTTTGTTTAACTCAATAAGCGTTTCTAACTGTCACCCTAGAAACTCCTATGTTGAATCCCTTCAAAATTTATCTCCCTAGTAATGAATTTCTCTATGGAATATTTTTTTTCCCCCACAGGTTCAATGTGGTTTTCTAAGTTAATAAAGTCATAGTCCTCCTGATTGTTATGGGATTGCAAAATTTCTAAAACACAAATTAGCCAAATTTATTAGTAAATGAAGCATAAACCAAAAAACTATCACATTAGGATTATTTGGTTTATTCTATAACTATTTTTTCATCCAACATAACCTACATATGCATCACAAGAGAAAGGTAAAGGAAACCTACTTACTAAGCATGAAGAAGAACATGGAAACCATATTTAAATCCTTAAAAAAATTCACTAAGTATTTGTCATAATTAATTACAAGACAAATGGAAAAGCAATAGTTAGCCTTTCTTCCAACAAGGGATGGAATTCTTTCTTTATCTGATGTAATACTTCCCTTTTGCAATCTTCTCTCAAGATCGTCACCAAACACTCAAGAAAGATGGTAAAAATACAAACTCTAATCTTCTCTACACCTTCCTTGGCTTTTCCCAACACTTCTAGATGTTTGTCTCAAATTCTCCTTTGTCCCCCTTGTATCAAATCCTCATTCAAATGGCTTAAAACTTTCCAAACAACTCCAAATTTGCTGTTGAGCAAATGCAAGAAAATTGTTGTGCCTTGGCGCCCAGAACTAGAACCTAGGCATCGCCTTCTCAATTTAGTGCGCCAAAAGTTGGTACTTAGGTGCCTAGAAGCTAGCACCAAAGCGCTAGAATAAAGCACCTTGGCACCCAGAATCCAGCTCCTAGGTGCCAGTTTTGTGAACTCCCAATTTGCTCCGTTCAGCTCCTTTTTGCTCCTTTTCCATCCTACTTCACTCAAAGTGTTCCACCTTTTATACCTGCAGAAAAAACACAAGAATATATTTCCTTAAAGTACACTTTCATTAAAAATAAATATAAGATACTAAGAAAATTATGCATGCTTTACGGCATATCATCCTCCAATCACAAAGAACTATTTCACATTAGAATTCCCGATCTAGAAATTGAGACATTACATGCTCACACACCATATTGATCTGATATCAAGGGAAAACCCCTTGTAGTTGTTGGTCACTAATCCCACTCTAGCTGAGCAATTAACAAGATGGCCCATGCTCATATTGCAGTTTGACATATCATATGTCCCTAAGAGAGACATTAAAGGATAGGATTTGACTAATTTTCTAGCAACACATCAAGTCCCAGCTAACTCACAACTAAATGATGAATTTCCTGATGAGCATCTGTTAGTCATTGATTCCTTGAGTGGGAGTTTTATTTCAATGGAGTGTCTTCCTGATAGGAAGTTGCATCAAGATCTCTCTGAAAGGTGAAGGCCAACAACGACCTAATTTTCATTTCTCTTTAGTGTGGTATTCTTTGTTATTTGTATAGCTTGACAAAGCCACAAACAAATAATGAGGCAAAAAATGAATCCATGATTCTTGGATTGGAATTAGCTATCCAAATGAACATAAAAAAGGTCAAGGTTTAAAAGGATTCTCAGTTCATTATTTTCCAAGAGTCGGGAACCTATAAGGTTCTCAAACTAGATCTCTTAGCATACTACAAGAGAGTCATGGCATCACTAACACACATTCCTGATGTTACTTTAGTTAGGAGCTTCAAATCTCTAAACAACAAGGCTAACACTTGGCTAAGATTTCTAAGGAACAGACATATTGGTGATTCTGTGATAGTTGTGATCCAAGATAGAAGGGTCCTGTCACTTGTGTCTCTTGATCCTTTAAGAGCAACTCCTTTAGAAAGTGAAAGCGCAGTCCTCTCCACTTTTGATGAGTGACGATGATTGACGTCAAGCCATCACCTTGTACTTTATGAGACGAATACTCCCTGATGTTCACTCTCTCACTAATAAGATTAAGAAGAGAGCATTAAAATTCTATTCTTAATGGTACCCTTTACCGATGCTTGTTTGACCAAATGTGGTTGCACTATTTTAGAAAGTATGAGATTCAAAAAATCTTAACTGAGGTTCATGATGGCCTTTCTGGGTCCCATTAGTTAGGCCCCAAGATGAAAGCCAAGGTCAAGATACTTGGGTACTATTGGCCTTCGATGATTCTTGCCTATTTAGATCATGTCAAGCAGTATTATCCTTATCAGGTCTTTATCCCAACAAATCACCAGCCTACAAATGTGTTGCATCCAACAAAAGCATGTTTGCCCTTTTAGGCCTAGAGAACTAATATTGTAGCGCCTATCAATCTGCCATCCACAAAAGTACATTGCTTTATATTGATAGCCACTGACTACTTTTCTAAGTGAGCGGAAGCCACCCCCCTGAGGGTGATCAAGGTTGAAAATGTCCTAAAATTTTTTAAGAACAATATCATGTATCATTTTTTGTGTTTCACACTGTATCATTTTAATAACATGTTAGCTTTCAAAAACATTAAAATTAATTAATTTTCTTGTTGACATTAGATCGATTGACAATATTTCATATTTTACTACCCAAGAGCTAATGGTCTAACTGAGGCTTTCAATAAAACTTTAGTAAACCTCATCACGAAAATCCTTCATGTTAACAACAACTTGAAGCATTGTGGGTGTATTATACAACTTATCATACCCAAACTGACTCTAACCCTTACACTCTGACATTGGGGTTCAAAGAAGTCCTTCTCTTGGAAGACAATTTAACTTCATTATGAGTTGCTCTAAGCAAGAACATCACTAGTGATGAAAATATTTGACTCAAGTTGGAGGAACTAGGTAGTCTCAAGGTACTTAGGCTACAAGTTTGGCAAAATCTCGAGCTATACTGCGCCTGAATAGCTAGATCTCACGATAAATTTGTGAGACCAAGCACTATTTTGGTTAGAGATTTGGTGCTAGTTCTACGCCGACCAATTGTGACTCCCTATCGAAGGCATGGCATGTTTGAGCCCACTTAGGAAGGACCTTTGGTGACCAATAAAGTCTATGAAGAAGGAGCCAACTTACTGATTTATGTGGATAGATCTAATCCAGTGTCCTCTATCAACACACAAAATTTGAAGAGATATTTTACTTAGCCTCTATTTGAGGTGCTCATTGTATATTATGAGGAAATTATTTTCCTAAAAACACATGCACTTTGTAATCCAATTTTTTTAGCAATAAAGAAAGTATTTTTTTTGTTATCATATCATTATTTGAGCTATGGTGGTTTCCTTGCATTATCAAAAGATCACCCATATTTAACAACTATTTCATTTAAGAGAAACCATGTACTTCTCCTAAATTGATTTCTGACTCGCTTTTCGAGCAATGTAAAATTCCTATGGGCAGCATATATCTAGTATAACCATGGCATCCGTTGATCCGCTACACAATTCAAAGACTACTATACCCACTTGTCATGAGTATGGTTGATGTATATCTCCCATTCATCCTTACAAATGTGGAATATGTTCTTGTCTCACTCACTTTTGAACAAATGTGGTTGAGATCCTTTTATGGAAGTGGTTTAGCTTAAAGGCTAGAAATTTTTGTGGGTAGACTAACGTCATAGTCTACCCCACCTTTACATCCTCATAGTGTGAGAAACTTGTCATCATATCGGGATAAAGCATGTTGCATCGGTAACAATATTCAACTTAGCTAATTTGTGCCTAGGTGAGTACCTGCATACCCGCATCAAAGCCCCAATTGGATCAACACATTATATGTTTAAAAAAAGCCCCTACTACAGGTTGGGCTACCTACTCTCGTGTTCTTTGAGGAATCCCCGATGAGAGCCACTTCACCATAGCTAACAGAAGCACTTTGGAGATGCACTAGTGTGTTCATCCAATCTCGAGGTTCAATTACTTCATGTTGCCCTTCTAACAAGAATTACATCATCAATTTTGAGGAATCCCTAGTGAGTGTTGATCTTGAAATTATAGATGTGTAAAATTAATAAAGTTGACTTCGCTTTGCAACGACGCCAAAAATTGGATTCGTTATTTATGAATAAGAAAATAAATCAATTTATGTTGGGATTCTATATAAGTATAAGTATCATTATCAAGTAATACAAGGCTTTCTATTTTAGCCCCCCCAAATATTGATCCCACAAGGAAGGTGTAATGAAAATTTAAATTAGGAAATTCACAACAATAACGAAACACTCCTTCATGGAATCAAATGTGATTCTCACTTTGTTGTGAAACTCATACTACATTTCTCAGATAGTATGTTTCACAATAGATGTTAAAATTTTAATTGATCAAATCGAAAAGAAAATTAAGGATCGAGAGAAAAAATCATCACAATTTGTTTTATATTTTAAAATTGGCAAATCCAAATTATATCTTAATTTCACCATATCTCAGAGTAGGGAAAAAGACAAAGAAAACTACTCAGACCTCATGAGAAAGATATGAAAAAAAATACAAATTTCATAAATAAAAGAAAGTTTATACAACAATAATAAGCAAACACTACTTATCTTTAACTCTTTATCAAAGAAAATCCCTTATAGCTCCTCTTGGAGTCTTTCTCTCATTACAAGACTCTTAATTCTCTCTTCAAAGCTGCAGGGAAGAGGAAATCTCTCACTTCTCTCCCTTTACAACAACTCTTAGGAGAAATCACACTTAGACTCACAAAACTACACAATATACACAATGGAACACTAAAGAAAACTCAATGACACACTAGCAGACTTTTTTTCTAATCAATTTTCACTCTAAATAGAGCATAATGTCAATTTTCCATGAGGTGTATCAAATAACTATTTAAAAAGCGTCCAAATTTGTCAAATCTTCTAGAATTTTGCCCATACACAGACTTCAGCGCCGAGATGGCGTAGTCGATGCCCGTGGCCAAAAATTAATTTGGAGCTCTATATCAAATGGCACCGTCGGTGCCTAGTCTAGCTACGTTGGCGCCCCCTTTATTTTGGACTCTTTACTTCATGTTGGCGCCATTGGCGCTGAGTATTTCTCTCCAAAATGCTATTTTGACTTCAAATTCCTTCCTTTTTGCTTCAAGTGCTAAAAATCATCAACCTGCAAAAAAAAACATGAAAAATATCTTTATTTAAAGTGCAATATCACCTAAAATTGAGTATAAAATATAAGCCTAAAAATGCATATATTTTTGGTGCATTAAGTGTCTTGCATGATAGATTCTTAACAGGGGTATCCTGCATGAGTTTGAGCACGCAGTCGACCCGATCAATTTCAGTAGTACAACTTAATTGGATAAATTATTGCTTTACAAGTGACATGTCATATCAATCAGAGCACTAGCTCACATAGCTGACTCGTACCAAATCAGGACCCCGATACTCAATTAGATGGTGAGATTTCCTCAAAAAGTACTACATTATACAAGATTCCAAGAAGAGAGAATACCTTTGTAGACTCTTTGGCTCGGCTCACAGAAGAATTTACATGTCCACAGGAAGATTCTATGGAAGTAATAGTCTGGTGACACCAGTCCTATCCTATATTGACATAGATACTTTACATAGATTGGGAAATTAAAATACAGTGATATCAATTGCAGAAACTACAGAAGATTGGCATAAGCAGTTCATAGAATATTTACAAATAGAAAAGCTACCAGATGAAAAGTTAGTTGCATATCAGATCAAGAAAAGAGCTTTGTTCTACGCTTTGATATATAATTTTTTGTATAGAAATTCATTAGATCAGATGTGGTTATGATGTCTAAATGGGTTTGAGGCTTGAAAATTTGCTAAGGAGGTGCACGCAAGACTTTGTGGTACTCATTAGTTAGATCCAAAGGTGAAGATGAAGATCAAAAGGCTAGGGTACTACTGGTCTGCAATGATGATCAACTGAATGAAAATCGTCAAGAGTTGTCACCACTGCCAAGTGCACAGGGTGGTTCTGCACCAACCTCTGAATGTGTTGCATCTGACCATCGTGTTGTGGCCATTCGAGTTTTGGGGGTATAGATAGCGTGGGTCCGATAGAACCCCCGGTATTCTAAGAGACAACAATTCATCCTCGCAGCTACTGATTACTTTTTGAAGTGGGATGAGGTAGTTCCGCTCAGAGAAGTGAAGGCACACCATGTTCCGTATTTTTTCAAGAATCAGGTCGTCTGCTGTTTCATTGTACCATGCAAAATCATTTCAAAAAATGGGTTCACATTTATGAGTAAAAGAATCAACAATTTTGTTAGAGGCAACAAGATAGATTGGTGCTACTACGCAGTCTACTACCCGAGAGAAAATGGCTTGGCTAAGGCTTTTAATAAAACTCTCATCCAAATCTTAAGGAAAATCTAGATGAAAATAGAAGGAATTGACATGAGCAGTTTTTAGAAGCCTTATGAGCCTGCAGAACGTTGTTTAGAACTCCTACAGAGTCTACAACTTACTCTCTTGTGTACAGATCTGAGGCCTTACTTTCTTTAGAAGTTCAACTTCCGCCTCTCAGAGTTTTCATCACCAATAAGATCACTACTAAAGAAAATGCCAAAATACTAGATGAGTTGGAATGCTTGGAAGTAAAGCGACTATCAAAGCAATAGACGTTGAAGTTGTATCAAGCTAATATTATTCAGGCCCACGACAAACTAGTTAATCCAAAAAATTTCAAGGCTGGTGATTTAGTGATTATTCTTAGAAGCCCTATTCTTGCACATCTCAAGATAGGAGGTAAATTTGAGCCAACTTGGGAAGGACCTTTTGTGGTCGAGAAAGTCTACGTCAAAGGTTCCTATTAACTTGTAGGTTGGTAGGGAGAATGACCTATGCTTCCTATTAATGGACGATACTTGAAGAAGTATTACGCAACGTTATGCTTCAAAGAACAAGCTTTAGAAATAGAGTTATGTTCCTATAAGCACCGATGTAGTAATCGTATGCAAATGGATCCAAATCCAAAATTAATAAAAAATTCCTAAAAGAAAAGATAATTTTTAGATAATAAAATTTGGGCATATATAAAAATCTCTTTCTCCTTTCGTAATGTAAATGATAAATCTGACATTTGTAAATAAATAAAATTGATTAATAAGTCTTATTATTCTTGTTATTCTAGGTTTGACACACAGATTTCTTCCTTGTTATCATAGGAAGATGTCAAACGGGAGGCTGATCCTTTCATTTAAAGATGGTGTAAATCTTGCACTGAACAAATAGAAATTTTAAGAAAGAGTTGTGATCAAGTTTGACTTGAACTTTGCACGAGCATGGCAAGAATATAAAGAGAAACATTGAGTATCATGAACCAAAAAGAGCTTTGCGACAACAAGACAGTGGTGGAATTAAAAAACAAAGGCAAGCAAATTATGACAAGGAAGAGGAAATTTGAAAGAACTGATGAAGCAGAGACAAGTGACAACCAGAATGATGAGAGAAACAGAATGAAGTCCTTGGTGATGAGTTCAAGAGGTGAGCTCATCAGCGTCGTGGTTGCAGACATTCAAATTAGAAGAAGAGAAAATGCCACCTCAATTCAAAGGCAAAAATGTAATCACCAAATCCACAAGATGTTGACTAAGTTAACAAATGTGCAGAACAAGGAAGGGGCCATTATGAATAATACGGTTGCTTTGGTGAGGATAGATGTAACTGCCACCATGAAGCAAATTGTTCTCAAGAAGAGGGAGCAGCCTACCGGATGTTGAGCCGTACATACCTCTGTTTATCTCTAGACCCCAACAGTTGTAAATTATTCTAGAACACGAATTGGAGAGAATTGAGAAGGTGCATAAATAAGATTTTGAGTATTTCTAAAGGATACAGGACAAATACGTTAATATCTTAGAAGGCTTGGAGTTACATACAAATGTGTTCTCTGAGTACGAGTAAGAGAAGATTGTGGAAAGTGTATTCTACCTTAGAGATTTGGGTCACGTGGGCCATTTGAGGAGGAAGTCATATTCAAAGCCTCAAAAGTGGATGCATGACAAAGGAAGAAAGACAACACAATGTGGCTTCTTCTACAATTCTGTCAAAGACAATTAAGGAAACCACCAAGAATACTTTGTCACAATGAAATTAATTTGATGTATGAACTTATAAGGAGGATGATCAAGTGAATAGTGGCCTGAAAGGTGTTGCTCAATGATTGTGTACCCAATATCTGCATCATCATATATATTAAGAGTATGATTGTATCCCACCAAACATAGATCACCGTGACTTTGTGAGGCTCTTTTGTATTGTGTTTTTCATTAACAAGTGTAACATAATGTTCAGGATGGACCTCCGGATAGTTGGCCCAGGTGAATTCTGAGGGCCGGTAGAAATAACTTCACCGGTAGACTCAGTCCTAATGTTGAAAGGTAGCTGTGTAGTTGTGTCCAAGCATTGCATTTTGATAGTTCCTTAGTAGAGAATCTCAATCACCTTCTGAAGAATGTGTAAAGAAAAGAGGTCATTCAAGTATGTGTCACATCAAGAACTAGAGAGTCTGCAGCCTCTTGAGTTGTAAGCTACATAAGGATATAACACTTATATGAGATTCTAGTTCTGACGATGGCTTAGAAGGTGATTTTATTACCTGTGTAATTTGCTGGGCAGACAAGAATGGTGGAAATTTTGAGAACTGACATGAAGATTTAGAATGATATCTAGTTAAAGTTATATTGTTTGAGTTTGCTTTTCAGAAGATTGCTGTAAGAACTCATTTTTGTGTATTCCATCAAAAGAAGAAGACAACCATTAGGCATCCATAGCCATCATTCATCTAAGTAATCGACATTGCTACCATCAGCCACCTTTTTTATTTATTTTGAGTGTAAGTTTGTACTCTGAGTGAAGAAAGAGAAATTAAAGAAACTTCAAGACATTTGGTGGAGAGGATTTGAGATAAGTGTTTATCTTTGTGACTACGCTTGGTTTTAATTTAGATTTCTTGTTTGTGTGCATGATTTCTACTTTTAAACTCATGTGTGATTGTGTTTTCTCCATGGATTCTAAGTAGTTTTCTTTATCTTTTTTTCTTAAAATGATAAGTGATTAATTATTTAAAGGAACTTGTGTGAAGTATTAGACTTCAATGTTGGAAGAAGTTGTGAAGATTTGAAACCTTGTACTTCATTTACTTCTTAATTTGGCCAATTAAGATGTTAATACCTATTGTGAGAACATGTAAGTTTCGAGATGGTAATTTCTCAGTCAACAAATAGTTAGAATCACATATTGATTTCATGAATGAGAATGTAGTTCATGGGGTTATGTGCAATTAAATATGGAAAAAACTTTTCATGGGTGTAGAATTAGAGGACTTTAGAGTGATGGGCTAAAGCCCCCAATTTTATTTATAGTTTTAGGTTTAGATATGAGATGTTAGCCCCCAAGTGGAGAGAGAAGAGGGAACTATAGAGTGAGAGCTAGTATCTTCCCTACCTAATCAATCTTCAAGGCTATTCAAACTATAGATTAGCCAATGTTCCTTATGGCATCTTTATGAAGGGTAAGCAATTTTATTGCTCCTATTTGGCACAACACATTTAGCATACTTCTACAACAAAATTTCTATACTTATTACTTATTCATGATAAGGAAAAATATATTTTAATTATATTGCCTTCATCTTACAAATATTTTGTTAAGTTAATTTGTTTCTTACTTTATTTTCATAAACCAAAAATTACAAAAAGAAATGAATTTTCATTCATAGTATAGCATTTTAAGTTTAAGTAAAACATTTTACTGAATAGATTTTTTGTCATCTAAACTTTTTAAAGTGCATATTGCAGTCTTCACAATGGGTTTGATATTCAATACTTAATTAAAAATTCCTATATTACTTGATAATGATACATAAACTTGCATGGTATCTCATATTTAATTATTATAATTGTATTCTTATTTGTTTCATAGTGCAAAACTTACCTAGCTTTGGCTTTAAATCAAGTTTTTCGCTTTGTTGCAAATTAGAAATAACTATTAAGAAAGTTAAGCATATAGTTGCATACATCACATTTTACATCTATATAGAAAGTCAGAATTAGACCTTCCTCCTCAAGTTAAATTTAAATCTCGTGATAGGTATAAGACCACCTTAAATGGAGTAAGGCATCATATTCGTATCTCTTCAAGATCGGTGTGAGGCCACCTTAAATAGAGTAAGGAATTTGATTCTCATTTTCTTTTGGTCAGTACCCAAATTATGATTTCCATCTTTCAAGATATGTATGAGCCTGACTTAAATGGAGTAAGACATCCTATTCTCACCTGTTTGAGATCAATGTGAGGCCACCTTAAAGAAAGTAAGGCATCTGATTCTCAGGTTTTTGGGGTCAGTACCCAAATTTTGATTCCCACCATTTCAAGATAAGTATAAGACCACCTTTAATGGAGTAAGACATCTTATTCTCAACTCTTAAAGATTGGTGTTACGCCACCTTAAATGAACTAAGGCTTCTGATTCTCATCTTTATGGGGTTGGTACCCAAATTTTGATTCCCATCTCAAGATCAGTACCCAAATTCTAATTCCAACCATTTTGAGATAGGTATAAGACCACCTTAAATGAAGTAAGGCATCTCATTCTCATTAGGCCACCTTAAACGAAGTAAGGCTTTCAATTCTCTTCTTTTCGAGGTTAGTACCCAAATTCTAATTCTCATCTCGGGGTTAGTACCCAAATTTTGATTCCCACCTTTTTAAGATAGGTATAAGACCATATTAAATAGAGTAAGGCATCCTCTTCTCATCTCTTCGAGGTAGTTGTAAGACCACCTTAAATGGAGTAAGGAATCCTATTCTCATCTCTTCAAGATCGGTGTGAAACCCCCTTAAATAGAGTAAGGCATCTCATTCTCATACTAGCTCTTTGAGATACATGTGAGACTACCTTAAATGGAGTAAGGCATCATATTCTCATCCCGATACTACTCGTCACCTCTTAGGTAGGATGTGAGTCCTCGTGCATTACTTCTTAATGTGACTTGCACTTTTGCTACCTCTTTGGTGGGATGTGAGTCCTTCTGCTTTCCTTCCCAATGTAGTACAATTTTTCTCGATCAATCTTTTGATTTGGATGTGAGTCCTTATGCTTTCTATCTCAATTTGATCTCTTCAATTATGCTTAATTCCTGAAATTTCCTTGAATTCAAAATTGAAACTAAAATTTTAACTAATATGAAGTCAAACAAAAAAAAAGAAATCAAACCTTTGCCGAGTCTATCAGTTTTCCTGATGGTGGTCTTCTTAAATTCATAAAACAACCCTTCGTTAGGGCTAATAAACACAAACTTACCTCACGAATTTAAAATGCACTTTTGAATTTGACGATTTGAGGGTACATTTGCTAATTGATGCACAAAAAATATAACAGTTTTAGACCTATATTTTATACTCATCTTTGAGGATATTACACTTTAAAAGAAGGTATTTTTCATATTTTATTACAGGTTGTTGATTTTTAGGACTTGAAGCAAAAAAAGAAGCAAAAATGATGGAATTTGGAGTTAAAATGGCATTTTTGAAGAAATACTCAGCACTGACGGTGACAAGACGGACGCCGATGGCGCAGACCTACAAAATAGAGGCCAACATTTCCCCAATGTTGATGGCACTAGGAGCAGCACCGACAGCGCCATTTGACAAAGAGCATTCAGGGGCCACTGGCTCCAACGATGTCAGAATGGGCACCGACGGTGCCAATGTCAGTGCAAGACCAATTTCTAGAAGATTTGACAAATTTGGATGCTTTTAGAAGATTATTTGGATGCACATATTAGAAAACTGACATTATGCTTTATTTAGAGAAAAAATTGATCAGAAAAATCTCTCTTCCGCCCCTCGTCCCAACCACTTTGAGTCCATTAGTCATTTATTTCCTTAGAGTTTTGAGTTTGGTGGTGGTTTAAGTGTGAATTCTTTTCTAAGAGTTGTTAGAGAGAGAGAGAGAGAAGTGAGAGATTTCTTCTTCCTTACATCTTCTAAGAGATAATTAAGAGTATTGTAAAGAGAGAAAGATTCTAAGAGAGGCTATAAAGGATTGCTTTGAGAAAGTTATTGTTGTATGAACTTTTTTTATATATGAAATTTGTGTTTTGCTGTATCTTTCTCATGAAATCTGAGTAGTTTTCTTTATATTTCTCCCTACTCTGAGATATGGTGAAATTCAAAGATAATTTGGATGTGCCAATTTTAAAAAATAAAATAAATTGTGATGGTTTTTAATCTCCGTTCTTAATTTACATTTTGATCTGACTAATTAAAATGTTTAAATATGTTATGAAACCTATGATCCAGGAAATAGAGTATGAGTTCTACAACAGAGTGAGAATCAGATTTAATTCCATAGAGGAGTATTTTGTTCATAATATTAAGTGCAAATAAATAAGGAAAAATAAATTTTTTGGGCATAGAATTAGAAATTTCAGAGTGACAGACTAAAATCCCCAATTTGGTCTCAGTGCTTAAGAACTAAAGCAAGCGTTACCTTTCAGGGGAATGGAAGTGGAAGCTCTGAATTGAGAGCCAATATCCTCTCAGCCTAACCTAGATTTAAGGACTAAACCTGAGATTAGCCAATGATTCTCTACAACACTAATCCAGGGAAGAGAATTCAAATTTCTCCAATTTGGCATAATACAGATTTAAACTATTTATCTCATCTCATTTTACCAAAAACTCATTGCAGTGGGAAAGTTGCTTTTTTATATTAGATAACTTCATCACATAAACATAGTTTGGTAGTTAATGCTTAAACTTTGCATTTCAGTTTGCTAGTAGTTAATAATTTAGTTCTTATAGTACATCAAATATTCAAAATTAGTGACAATAGTTTTATTTTATTGTTGTGAATTTCCTAGTTAATTTATCATTTCAAATTTAAACATTTCTCATGAGATCGAAATTTGGGGCTTAAATAGAAAGTCTTGTATTATTTGATAATGATACATATACTTGCATAGAATCCCTACATAAATTGCTTAAATTTATTATTCTTAAAATAGCACATCAAGTTTTTGGCAATATTGTAAAGCGGAGTCAACTTTATTTATTTTGCACAACTATATCATCGGGATCAAGTTTTTGGCGTCGTTGTCGGAGAAGGTAGCGGTAAATTAAATAAATTTGTTAAATTAGGAAACATAGAGATAACTATAAAATGTAATAAAAAAATAATAATAAAGTTAAAAATCCAATATATATATATATATA
>NEWO01001193.1:47174-61380 GCA_003013225.1 Phalaenopsis aphrodite
ATATATATATATATATATATATATATATATATATATATATATATATATATATATATATATATATATATATAAGTGTAATTTTAAGAAATTTTTCTTTGCTTATTATATCTGTTCATGCAAAATATTGGATCTGAACGTTTAGTACGTTATGATTCAGAATTAGAACGTACTATTAGGAAAATTTAGAAACAACAAAAATAAATTAAATTTTTTAATGAAATGGTGAATAACTTAGATAATTAAATAAATGAAAATCGACAAAGGCCTTTAAAATATTATGTTAATCCTACAACAAATAAACTTTGTTTGACTATTCAAAATTCTGATGTTACTGCTAATTCATTTGAGCTTAAACTTATAATTATCCAAATGGTTCAAAATAATCAATTTGGAGAAATACCTACTGAAGATCCTATTTTACATCTTGCTAGTTTTCTTGAAATATGAGCTACTTTTAATATGATGGATTGTCTAATGATGTTGTTAGGCTTAGACTTTTTACCTTTTCACTAAGGGATAAAGCTAAAGCTTGGTTAAATTCATTAGCACCTGGATCTATCAGAACTTGGGGAGAACTATCAAAAAAAATTTTGGCTAAATATTTTCCACCCTCGATAACTGCTAAGCTTAAAAATGATATTACATCTTTTTATCAGTATGAAGGGGAATCGATATAAGAAGCCTGGGAAAGATTAAAAGATCTCCTTAGGAAATGACCACACCATGCTTTACCAGATTGGTTACTAACTCAAACTTTTTACAATAGATTAGTAGGATCACTTAGATCTATTATAGATGCTGTTGCAGGTAGATCACTAATATCAAAACCTTTTGATGAAGCATACTCTTTAATAGAGGAAATGGCTACTAACAATTTTCAATGGCCCTCTGAATGGGTAAATCCTAAGATAGTAGTTAGCATTCACGATTCTGATACAATGGCTATTATAGAATCTCAAATTGTCGCTATATCTAAAAAGATTTATCAACTTGGAGTGAACTATTCTCAAATACCACCAGTATTAGAGAAAAATTCACTATGACAGATAATTGATACTAAATCATCTTATGAAACTTTGAATGTTATAAATAATCAAAATAATAATCCCTACTTTAATTATTATAACCCTGAACGAAAAAAAATCACCCATATTTTAGATGGAATAATTATAATAATTCGGTGAATCCCTCAGGAAATTCAAACAACTAAGGAAATCCTAACTATTGACCTTATTATCCTCATGGATTTAACTCTAACCTTAACCCACAAGTTAAGGAAAAGAAGTTCACAATGGAAGAAGTATTGTTTAACATGGGAAATTAAATACAAAATCAAGCGGCTGCTATTAGAAATATTGAAAATTAATTAGGACATATTGCTATTGCACTTAGTAACAGACCTTCAAAATTTCTTCCAAGTACTACGGAAGTTAATCAAAAAGATCAAAATAAGGAGCAAATTAAAGCTATTCAATTATGAAGTGGAAAAGAAGTAGAAATAAGAATCCAAAGAGAAACTGAAGTTGAGGAGGAGAAGGAAGAGATTGAAATTGACCACAATGAAAATGAACCAATACAAGTGCTTTTAGAAAAACCACTACCTCTATTTCCTCAAAGATTGAAACAAAAGAATAAAGATAAATAATTTACAAAATTTTTGAAAATCTAATAAAAATTAACAATAAATATTCATTTCATTGAGGCTTTGGAACAAATGCCAAGTAATGTGAAATTTATGAAGGATATACCAAATAAGAAAAGAAATTTTGTAAATCATGAAAACATTGCACTCAGTGAAGAGTGTAGCGCAATTATCCAAAAAAAAGCCTTCTGAAAAGTTGTAAGATCCTGGTAGTTTTACTGTACCTTGTGCTATTGGTGAAAAGATTTTTGGAAAAGCCTTATGTGATTTAGGAGCAAGTATCAATCTTATACCTCTATTGATTTTTAAACATTTAGATTTAGTAGAGTTTTCCCCTACTACTGTAACTCTTCAGTTAGCTGATCGATCAATAACTTATCTTAAAGGAGTTATAGAAGTTGTATTGGTGAATGTGGATAAATTTATTTTTCCTGTAGACTTTATCATATTAGATATGGAGGAAGATAAAAATATTCCTATTATTTTGGGGAGAACATTTCTTGCAATAGGGAGACCTATGATAGATGTGCAAAAAGGAGAATTAATAATTAGAGTCAATGATCAAGTAGTAACATTTAATATTGCAAAAGCTATGAAATATCCTATAATAGAAAAAGATAATGAAAGTTTTAGGATGGAAGTTACTGATTATCTAAGTAATGAGCAATTTAAGGAAGTGTTTGAAGAAAAATTAAGGCAAGCAGAGTATTGTGAGAATGAGAATGAAATGAAAGAAGAGAATTTAGATTATGTTCAGGAAAAAATTGAAAATTTAGATTTGTTAGAAAATGATAATAAAAATCTTATTCTTTCAAGTACTAAACCATCTGAACTAAAGCTGAAAGTATTACCTGCCCATTTAAAATATGTGTTTTTTAGAGATTCATCTACATTGCTTGTTATTGTATCTTCTGATCTAACTGAAACTTAAGAACAAAAAGTACTAGAAATGATGAAAAGATATAAAAAGGCTTTTGGATGGACAATACCGGATATTAAAGTAATTAGTTTAATAATTTGTATGCACAAAATTCTATTTAATGAATAATATGAAC
This sequence comes from Phalaenopsis aphrodite, assembly GCA_003013225.1. NCBI lineage: Eukaryota > Viridiplantae > Streptophyta > Magnoliopsida > Asparagales > Orchidaceae > Phalaenopsis > Phalaenopsis aphrodite. The sequence continues at coordinate 49,872 of NEWO01001193.1, forward strand.
CTAGAGCTAATCCTCAGAGGAGATTAAACCCAATAATGAAAGAAGTTGTTAAAAAAGAAATCGTAAAATGGTTAGATGCTGGAATTATATATCATATTTCAGACAGTGCTTGGGTAAGTCCAATTCATTGTGTTCTAAAGAAAGGAGGAGTGAAGATTAAAGTAAATGAGAAAAATGAATTAATTTCGATAAGATATGTTACTTGTTGGCAAATTTGTATATTCTATATAAATTTAAACATGCCCACCAAGAAAGATCACTTTCATTTACCCTTCATAGACCAAATGCTGGATAGATTGACTAGAAACAAATATTACTGCTTTCTAGATGGGTATACCGGGTATCACTAAATTCCAATTGCTCCTGAGGATCAAGAGAAAACAACATTTATAAGCCCTTATGAAACATTTGTTTTTCGTAGAATACCTTTTGGACTATGTAATGCACCTCGACATTTCAATGATGTAGGATGTCAATTTTTAGTAATTTAATTGAACATGGAACACAAGTATTCATGGATGATTTTTCTATATTCGGGACTTCATTTGAATTATTTTTAAATAATTTAGAAAAAGTTCTAGATTATGTGAAAAAATCAACCTAATATTAATTTGGGAAAAAATGTCAATCTATGGTTGCAGGAGGAATTGTACTTTAGCATATAATTTCTAAAAATGGCATGGAAGTAGATCCTGCACAAATTCAAGCTATTGAGAAATTGTCATCCACTACTACGGTTTGAGGGGTAAGAAATTTTCTAAGACATACTAGTTTTTACATCTATTATATAAATTTTTTTTAAAAAATAACTAAGTCATTATGCCAACTTTTATATAAAGATACAAAATTTGATTTTAATGAGGAATGAATAAAAGCATTTAAACTGTTGAAAGAAAAATTGATCACTGCACCTATAATAGTTCCACCTGATTGGGAGATACCATTTGAAATATTGTGTGATGCTAGTGATTATGCTATTGGAGCTGTTTTAGGACAAAGGAACAACAAATTTTTTGAAGTAATATATTATGCTAGTAAAACTCTAAATGATGCTCAAATTAAATACACTACTACTGAAAGAGAGTTGTTAGTTATAGTCCATGCCTTTGATAAGTTTAGAATTTACTTATTTAGAGCCAAATGTAATGTGAATGCAGAGCTATCAAATATTTGATGCAAAAGAAGGATGCTAAACTAAGATTAATTAGATGGATACTTCTACTGTAAGAGTTTGATTTTATGGTAGTTAATAGAAAGGAAAATGATAATCAAATAGCTGATCATTTTTCTAGACTAGAACAAGAAATATTAACCAATTTTGCAAATGACATTTTGGTAACATTCCCTGATGAGCAATTTTATAATATTGATGTAGTGAATATACTGTGGTAGTAAATTATATTGTGAGTGATATTCTACCACCAGATGTTAAGAATCAACAATTAAAGAAATTTTTTTATGATTCAAAATTCTATTTTTGGGATGACCTATATTTATATAAATAGTGTAAAGATCTAATTATTAGAAGGTGTGTGCCTTATGAAGAAACTCAATAAATAATTGACAGATGCCATGATTCCAAATTTGGATGACATTTTGGGACAAATAGAACAGCACATAAAATTTTGCAAGCTGGATTTTATTGGCATACTCTAATTAGAGATGTTAATGAGTATATTAAAACAAGCAATCGATGTCAGCGAGTAGGAAATATTTCTAAAAGAAATGAATTGCCTCTAAATTACACTTTGAAAGTTGAAATTTTTTATGCGTGGGGATTAAATTTTATAGGACTATTTATGCGTTCATTTGGAAATTTATATATATTACTTGTTGTTGATTATATGTTCAAATGGATTGAAGCTATTGTTGTACCTAAATGTGATGCTCGGAGTGTTTTAAAATTTTTAAATAAAAATATTTTTACAAGATATGAAATGTCGAGAGTGATTATTACGGATGAAAGATCCCATTTTAGGAATAAGAGAATCAAGAAATTGATTAGAAAATATAACATTATGCATAGATTTTATACTGCTTATCATCCTCAAACGAGCAGTCTAGTAGAGATCAAATCATGAAATACAACAAATTTTTAAAAAAGCTAGAAATCCCTATAAATTGGATTGGATTAGATATTGCACTATAAGCATACATAACTACTTATAAGACTCCTATTGGAATGTCCCCATATAGATTTATTTTTGGAAAAACATGCCACTTACCAATGTAATTGGAACATAAAGTATTTCGGACTATTAAGGAATTCGATTTTAATCTAAAAGATGTTGGTGAGAAAAGATTATTGCAACTCAATAAAGTTAAGGAGAGTAGAAATGAAGCATATGATAATGCAAAAATCTATAAAGAGAAAATAAAAATACGACATGATCAGAAAATTATAAAAAAAAAAATTTGAACCTAGACAAGAAGTTCTATTATATAATACAAGATTGAAATTATTTCCAAAAAAATGAAATCTAGATGGTTTGGACCATTCAATGTGATTAAATTCTATCATTATAGAACTGTAGTTATTAAAGATTCTAAAACTAACAATATATTTAAAGTTAATGGGCATCAATTGAAACATTATCATGAAAGGCACATGCCACAATTTAAAGAAATTTTTTGTGTTAAGTCATCCTAATTAAATACTAGTGTGTCGGGCTGACAACATTAAACCAAACACTTTGTGGGAGGCAATCCATATATACATATATATATATATCTTATTATTTTGTTTAATAAGTGTTTTATATATTAAGAAATAATAATATTTTTGAATCCTGCATAATTTTATATATCATAAATTAAGACAAATATTGGTATTGGAAGAAAAATTAGAATTGAATTAAACTAAAAAAAGAGGCGATGCAACATTGGCCTCTGGCACCGACGACGCCCTTCTACACAAGCCGTGTCACCAACAGTGCCATTGGGAGCACCGACAGTGTCCTGAGCAATTCCTGTGGTTCAAGATGAATTTGGCGGACTTTGGCGGGATTGCACTCCGAAATAATTGCATAGAGGTGTTTTTAAAGGTCTGAAAACTGCCTCGAACGACCAGAAACTTTCAAATTTCAAAATTCATGGCTTTCAATTCAAAAAATACTTTAAGGTGTGGAGTTTTCAATCGAAGAAAGTTTATCAGTTTTGACATGCAGAGATTATACAATAAAGTCATCATGAAGAAGAGACTTATCAAGAAGAGATGCTTTGTCAATCATGGATTGAGTATTCCAAGTTCATAGATTGAGAAAATCATAGTATGAGACGTTGAGAAGTTCTATGCTACACTACCATTGTAGTTGTTGTACCAATGGTAAAGGAATTTTATGCTAACTTACATGGAGTTACCCAAGGAGTCATCTTCTTTCGAGATAAGGTTGTACCATTTATTCTACCTCGAATTAATAATTTGTATAGATAGAAAGCGTGCCAATCTGTCATTATACAAATTTTATCACAACAAGAGATATGATGCAAGATGTATACCAATTTCTAACGAGGGAAATAATAATTGGGAAATCAGAGATGAGGGATACGTTAGTTTCTCTTCTTCACTGCTTAATCCAATATCTAAGTAATGTCATTTCTTCATCTCTACAAAATTAGTTCCTACCATGAAGATTAGTAGAGTTACAAAAAAAGTACTATTTTAAATTATTGCATTTAAATGGAAAAGCCCATTGATGCGGGATTAATTATTTTTAAATATATTATGGGAATTATTATGAATGCGCCTATATATGGACTGGGGCATTCTTCTACAATTTTCTTACTTTGCAATCAATCTCAAGTGCCATTTGAAAGTTTGGAGAAAGAATTATTACCCTGGGAGCCCATGATTTCTATTGATGAAAGCTATATTGGGAATGAAAATGCAGCATTTGATATTATCTTGGATCATTAATCACATGCTTCAACACCATTACTGTCATATACATTTGGAAGTTCAATAGCTTTGGAGAAGAAAATGAAAATAAATGAAAGAGAACTTTAGAGTATTATGAATGCAATATGAAATCTTAACTTCCTTTTTTGATCACTTAGATTGGAAGATGAAGGAGAACTTTGATCTTACTTGAATGACTGAAGTATGTTTGGTGCAAATGTTCAAGAAAAATGGATGGATCGAGGAAAATTTGACTAATTAATTCTCGTACCGACCTTTCTACAATTTGTACGTCAATTACTAGTCTATGGGAGATATTAAAGGAGGAGAAAGTACAAAAGATGAAGCAGAGTAATTGAGGAAGTTGGACTCTCTACTATTTTACATTAATTATGTTTTCAATGTGATTTTGTTGGACTTACTTTACTTTAGAACTCTTATAACTTTAATTGTGTATGTAGTTTTGTGTCAGTGTTCAAGTGTTGTGGCTTGATTTTGACGCTGAATTATAATTTAGTTTGTTTTACGTATGTGTGTATTTGTAAAAAATTAGGTTTTCATATATAAAAGTTAGTTTGGTGTTGTTTGTGAAAATTCTTATTTGTGAATTATTTTAGGAAAAATATTAATGTTTAAAAAGACTAAATAGACTTTGGAGTGAATTGAAAGAAAATTGAAATTGTGAAAATTGAAAAATATGAAATTTTTTGCACTGGCGCCGATGGCTCTAGCATGGGCACCGACAGCGCCTTCGACCCAAAAGTGCGCAGAACCTTTAAAATTTCATGATTTGTGCAGTAAAACACCATTTTTACACCTACGGTTACCTTCAACCTCCGGTTTGTGCACCTAGGGCTTATTAGTGCTTGAATTTGAGGCAATTTGAAGGCAAAAGAAGTTTGGATTTCATCATCTCTCGGTAAGAGCTACACTTTAAACTAAATTTTTTTTTATTTTCAACAAAGATTTATCTTATATTGTCGAGATTTAAAATTTTGAAATTTTTGGGAAAGATTTTAAGAAAATACTTTGGTGAAGAACTCTTACTTGGTAGATTTAAGTTTAGAACTTTCCACATTGCGATTTTCCAAATTTTGGGAATTTATTTGGATTTTAAATTTTTTTTAGATTACCATGGCACTGAGAATGAGCAAGGGAAAGAGGAAGGTGGATTTTAATGATCAAAAGTTTGTCAATTACAAGGCAAACTTTTGCTTCAATAGTTTTCTTGAAACTAAGAAAGTAATTTCGAATCAAGCATTTAAAATCCAAGTGGAGAAGTCGAAAGATTAATCGTTGCTTGGTAGTAGGAGAATTTTTGTTACTCTAGTGTCGAGGCTATTATTGGTATAGATATGGAATTCTATGCCAACTTTAAAGAAACTTCTGAGGACTATGTTTTTGTTCGTGGAAAAATGGTGGAATTTACTCCAAGAATTATTAATGAATTTTATCAGTTGGAGGACGTATATAGCTGTCAATACGAATCATTTTCTGCTACAAATGAGGCCTCAGATGAAGTTATTTATCTTTCTTACTGATGGAAGAGGAGCTTAGAGGGTGAAGAATAATGTTAAGGTAAACTTTCCTCTTTCTATGTTAAATGTAGTATCTAAGGCCTGACACTACTTTATATCTGCTAAAATGTTACCAAAAAATCATCATAGCGAGGTTATAAAGGATAGAGCCATCCTAAACTTCTGTGTCCAGCAGATGAAAAAGATAGATGTAGGCTTTATTATTTATAGAATCACTCATTCTATTTCTTTGGTTAAGACTACTGGTGGATTAGCACACCCTGTCCTGATCTTCACACTATGTGAGCAAGAAGGAGTTGATTTTGGAATAATTGAGGAGAGGATTGAAACTCTAAAATCTATTGGGCTTACAAATATTAAAACTTATGAATCTCATGTTGGATGGAGATCTAGAGGTTCGATTAGGTAAAAATAAATGCATTTTTAGACTCATATTTTATACTCATTTTTTGTGAAACTGCACTTTAAAGGAAGGTATTTTTCATGTTTTATTGCAGGTTGTTGATTTCTAGGACTTGGAGCAAATAGAAAGCAAAAAAGATGAAATTTAGAGTCAAAATGGAATTTTTAAAAATTTGTTTGGCATCGACGACGCAAGACAGGGCGCCAACGACGCTGTTTGACAGAGAGCATGGATTATATTCATGGACCCCTGGTACAGAAGACGCCAGTATTGGTGCAGAATCTATTTCTAGAAGATTCAACAAATTTGGATGGTTTTTGAATAGTTTTGGATGAACTTATTGGAAAACTGACCTTAGGCTCTATTTAGAGCCAAAATTGATCTACGCAGTCTTGGTCTCTCTTCGCCCCCTTTGTGCCACTTTGCATCCTTCCATGCCATTCCACACCATTAGTCATTTATTTTCTTTATAGTTTTGAGTTTTTATGGTGAGTTTACGTGTGAATTCCTTACTAAGAGTTTTGGAGAGGGAGGACAGTGAGAGATTTCTTCTTCCGACATTTCCTAAGAGAGGCTACAAAGGATTTGTTTTGAGAAAGAGGTTTAGATAAGTATTGTTTGTTTATTATTTTGTATGAACTTTCTTTTATATATGAAATTTGTGTTTTGTTGTATCTTTCTCATGAAGCCTGAGTAGTTAACTTTATCTTTTTCCCTACTTTGAGATATGGTGAGATGAAGAGATAAATTGGATGTGTCAATGTTAAAATTTAAAATAAATTGTGATGGTTTTAAAAATCTGCTCTTAATTTACTTTTCAATCTAGACAATTGAATTGTTAAAATATGTTGTGAAACATATAATCCGGGAAATAGAGTATGAATATTTTACTTACTAGCCTAGTGATACGCCTAAAATATATAGTGTTTTTAGACGCATTTTTACAGCTACTTTGAGATATAGCACTTTAATGGAAGGTATTTGTGTATTTTTTTCTTTTAGAAATAGGTAAGAAGTTGAAAAATGCTAAAAAGAGTGAAAAATGATCAAATTTGGAGAAAAAATGTAAAATTTTTGTATGTAGTTTGGCGCCTAAATGCCAGATCCGGCACTTAAGCACCGGTGAAACAGAGAAGGTCGGGCCTAAGCGCCAGAGGCCCCGCGCTTTAGCGCCAGAGGCAGTTATTTGGCGGTTTTTTTCATTTGACCAAATTTTGAAGAGACAATTGAGGCACTTATTGGCTAAAGAGGGTGGTTAGAACCACTAGGAACAAAAATATTATTAAAAGACTTGTGAAAGGAGGCATCTCTTGGAAAATACATTGAACTTGGACACATTTTGAAGATAATCCAAGACACCCCTTGGGAAATATATAAAAGATGGAAGTTGAAACATTTGAAAGGGGTGCTTGAAAGTTTTGAAAAGAGTTTGAAGAGGAGTCCTGAGGAGTTTTGAGAGATAGTTTTGGAGAGATTTCAAGTACCACACAAATTTACTTTATCCTTTTTTTTTAGTTTATTTTGAGAGTGTTGTAAAAGAGAAGAGATTCAAAGGAACATCAAGAGTTTGGTGGAGGATTTGAGATAACTTATTATTATTTTTTTTAACTACTTTTAATTTTAATCAAGACTTCTTGTTGGTTTGACAATGATTCTACTTTTAAACTAATGTGTGGTTTTGTTTTCTCCATGGATTTTGAGTAATTCTCTTTATCTTTCTCCTTAAAATGATAAGTAATTAAAGTGTTGGATGGAAGTTGTGGAGAGTATTAATCTTTAATGTTGGAAGAAGTTGTAATGATTTAATTCTATGTACCTCATTTACTTCTTGATCTGACCCATCTAGATGTTAAAATTTGTTGTGAGAACATGTAAGAACCGGGATAGTTTTGTCTCAGTCAACACTTGGAAAGAATCACATGAGGTTGTATGAATGAGAATGTAATTCATATGATTTAGTGCAAATAAATAGAGAAATAAACTTTGAAGTATGTAGAGTTAGAGGACTTTAATTTGATAGGTTAAAGCCCCCAACTTAGTTTATTGTTTTAGGTTTTGATACGAGATGTTAGCCCCTAGGTAGAGGGAATCGAGGGAACTCTAGAGTGAGAGCTTGTATCTTCACTGCCTAACTGGTCTTCAGAACTATTCAAACTTTAAATTAGCCAATGTTCTTTATAGCATCTCTAGTAAGGGTAAAGAATATAATTGCTCCTAATTGGCACATTACAGTTAGCATACTTCCACAACAGAATTCATATACTTATTACAGATTAATGATAATGAGGAAGTTATTTTCATGTCAAATGATTTTCTTTTACATAAACTCAAGTTATCTTTAGAAGTTTTACTATTTTGTCAAAATATCAAAAATACCAAAAAAATTTGAATTTTAATACTATGAAAATATCTATAGTTGAAATAATTATCTGTTTGGAATAGAAAGTTTGATGTTCAATAGTGCATGGTGCATAATTTTCCTATGGGTTCGATATTCAGGTCTTAATAAAAAAGTCTTATATTACTTATAATGATACGTATACTATCGTAGTATCATAATATATAAATTAAAGAGTTGAAGTCTTATTTTTTTCAGGATCAGGTTTTTGATTCTATTACAAAGTAAGGAAATATAAGTGAAAATTATAATTAAAGACATTGTTATAATGTTGCATATAAATAGTGGGGATCAAGTTTTTGGCATCATTGTCTGGGAAATTAAATAAGAAGATTGATTTAAAAGTGAAATTCTATTTTCAGAAAGTTTTATTGAAACTTTAAAAAGTTATAATATTTTATTTTGTGTGTTTTATTTTCTTTTATTTTATTTTATGTTAATGTATGCATAGTTCATGTTCTGAAGAACTAGTACCCAATGATTTTGAATTAGAAAGAACAGTTAAAAAATCATAAAAACCAAACAAATTAAAAATCTTGAAAATTTTTTAAAAAAATTACAGAAATGGCGAACTAAAATAATCAAAATGCTGAAATTCATCAAGAATTTAGACCTTTATGAGATTATGCCAACCCTACGGTAGATGAACTTCATTGTAGTATTCAAAAACCTACTGTAGTAGCTAGCTATTATCCAAATGGTATCAAATAATCAGTTTAAGGGATCATCAGTAGAAGATCCAAATTTACATCTTACCAATTTTTTAGAATTGGGTGCTACATTTAAATATGATGGTGTATCAGATGATGTTTAAGACTTAGGTTATGTCCTTTCTCACTACTAAGGGATAAAGCTAAGACGTGGTTGAATTCATTAGCACCTGGATCTATCAGAACTAGGGGTGATTTAGCACAAAAATTCCTTGCTAAATTTTTTCCACCATAAAAAAATACGAAGCTTAGAAATGATATTACATCTTTTAATCATTTTGAAGGTGAATCTATTTATGAAGCATGGGAACGATATAAATAACTCTTAAGAAAGTGTCCACACCATGCAATACTAGATTGGTTAATGGATTAGCTTGATCTCTTAGATCTATTATTGATGTCACTGTTGGTGGTTCATTGATGTCAAACCATTTCATGATGCTTATGCTTTACTTGAGAAATGAATACCAATAAATTTCAATGGCCTTATAAGAGAGTAAATACAAAGAAAGTAGCCAATATTCATGAATCTGATGCATTTACTATGTTAGCAAATCAAGTTGCTGCAATTTCAAGGAAGTTAGACCAATTTGAAATGAATTTTTATCAACCAGTCTGCATGATTGAAGAGAATTCATTATGCCAAATTGTAGATTATCAAGCATCATTAGAGACTTTGAATGTCATAAATAACAAGCAGAATAACATATTCAAATTATTATAACAACCCAGGATGGAAGAACCATCCTAACTTTAATTAGAATAATACTACAGGTGGTAATAATCAGCAATGGGGAAAAAATTAAGTAAACCCATTGGGAAACTTGAACAAACAAGTGAATAATAATTATAGATCTACTTATCCTCTAGGTTTCAACGCTAATCCACAGTTTAAGGAGAAGAAGTTGTCTATAGAAGAAGTGGTGTTACAAATAGGAAATTAGTTACAACGTTAAGGAGATACAATTAGAAATAATGAGAATCAACTTTGTCAAATCACAAATTAATTAAGTAATAGATCCCAAGGAACACTTCCTAGTAATACTGAAATAAATCCAAAGGACCAGAATAAAGAGCAAGTAAAAGACGTTCAACTTAGAAGAAAAAGAGAGTTGGAAGGTAAGGTTCAAAAAGAAATGGAAGTAGAGAGAGAAGAAATTTAAGAATCAAAAGAAGACTCTCCAAAAGATTTTGAAAAACCAATTTCTCCACTTAAAGTTAACTTAGAGAAACCACCACCTCCATTTCCTCATAGACTTTGTCAACAGAAGTTGGATAAGCAATTTTCAAAACTTCTAAAGATTTTTAAGAATCTTATAGTTAATATTTCATTTGTTGAATCCTTAGAATAAATGTCAAGCAATGTAAAGTTTATGAAGGATATTCTCAATAGGAAAAGGAATTTTGAAGATAATGAGACTGTTGCACTTAGTGAAAAGTGCAATGCTATAATTCAGAAAAAGATTTCTACAATGCTTAAAGATCCTGGTAGCTTTACAACTCCATGTGCGATAGGAGACAAATTTTAAGGGAAAGTATTATGTGATTTAGGTGCAAGAATTAACCTTATGTCATTATCAATATTCAAAAGATTGGAATTAGGAAAAATAATCCCAGCTACTGTAACTCTACAGTTACCAAATTGTTCGATAATGTACCCTAAAGGAGTTATAGAAGATGTCCTAGTGAAAGTGGATCAATTTATCTTTCCTGTTGATTTCATTTTGTTGGATATGGAGGAAGATAAAGGGATACCTATCATTTTGAGGAGACCTTTTCTAGCCACAGGAAGAGAATTGATAGATGTGCAAAAAGGAGAGTTAATAATGCGCGTCAATGAGCAAATTGTTACTTTTAACATTTTAAGATTAATGAAACTTTCTGTAAAAGGTAAAGATGATGAATGTTATAAAATGGATATTATAAGATATTTGAGTGAATGTCGTTTAAAAATTAATTAGGAAGGAAAATCTGAAGTAAAAGATTTAGAACACGAGCAAGAAGAGGAATTAAATCAATGTGAAGATCTCTTTAAGGAAGATTCAAACTATGTTCGAGAAAGTTTTGAAATTTTGGACACGATTGAAAAAGATACAACATTTTGTCCATTAATAGAAAAACCTCTAGAACTTAAATTGAAGTTACTTCCTGATCATTTAAATTATATCTTTTTAGGAGATTCCTCTACTTTGCTAGTTATAATTTCCTCAAAATTAACACTGGACAAAGAAGAAAGGTTGAAGAAAATTCTGAAAAATTTTAAGAAACCCTTTGGATGGATAATAGCTAATATTAAGGGAACCAGTCCTTCAACTTGTATGCATAGAATTCATATGGAAGATAACTGTAAACCCAGGTCTGATCCTCAAAGGAGATTAAATCATGTAATGAAAGAATTTGTAAAGAAAGAAATTTTAAAGTGGTTAGATGCTGGAATTATCTACCCTATTTCAGATAGTGCATGGGTTAGTCCAACTCATTGCATTCCTAAGAAAGGAGTAATTGTGACTGTGAATGAACATAATGAGCTAATACCTACTAGACAAGTTGTAAGGTGGTGAA
>NEWO01001193.1:61390-77614 GCA_003013225.1 Phalaenopsis aphrodite
GAATATGTATTGATTATAGAAAATTAAATCTTGCCACTAAGAAAGATCATTTTCCATTACCCTTTCTACACCAAATGTTGGATAAACTAGCTGGGCATAAATACTTTTGTTCTCTGGATGGATATAACGATTATCACCAAATAAAAATAACTCCTGAGGATCAAGAAAAAACAACTTTTACCAGTCCTTAAGGTACTTTTGGTTTTAGAAGAATGCCCTTTGGTTTATGTAATGCCCCTATTACATTTTAAAGATGTATGATGGAAATTTTTTTTGATTTAATTGAAAAAGGAGTTGAAGAACTTATGGATGATTTTTCAGTATTTGGAACTTCATTTGGCTTATGTTTAGAACATTTATCAAAAGTTCTTAAGCGCTGTGAAGAAATAAATTTAGTCATTAATTAGGAAAAATGCCAATTTATGGTAGCAGGAGGAATTGTATTAGGACATCAAATATCAAAAAATGATATGGAAGTAGATCCTGCTAAAATTCAAGTGATCGCTAATTTACCTTATCCAACGAATGTAAGGTAGATTAGGAGTTCTTTAGGACATGTTGGATTCTACAGGCGATAAATTAAAGACTTTCAAAAATTACTAAGCATTTATGCCATTTACTGTAGAAAGATGCAATTTTCAAATTTGATGAAGAGTGCCTAAAAGCTTTTAAGTTATTAAAAGAAAAATTATTCACTACACCAATTATAGTTTCACTAGATTTGGGAAAACCTTTTGAACTGATGTGTGATGCTAGTGATTATGCTATTGGAGTTCTTTTATGACAAAGATATGATAAAATTTTTAAAGTAATTTACTATGCTAGTAAAACTCTTAATGAAATTCAAATCAATTATACAACAACTAAAAAAGAGTTATTACTAATAATATATGTCTTTGATAAATTTAGATCATATATAATTGGAACTCATGTAGTAGTGCATACAGATCTTTCTGCTATTAAGTTCCTAATAAAAAAAGGATGTTAAACCAAGACTTATAAGATGGTTTCTTTTCTTGCAAGAATTTGACTTTGAAGTAGTAGAAAGGAAGGGAACTGAAAATCAAATTGTTGATCATTTGTCCAAGCTTGAGTTAAAAAAACCACTTTATTTTGAAAAAGAAATTAATGACCATTTTCCAGATGAGAAACTATTCAAAATTAATGAGTGGTGTGTTATGTGGTATGCCGACATTATGAACTTTCTATCATACCCTATGTAATGACATACCAACAGAAGAGGAAATTTATTTCTGAAGATTTATGAAATTATCCAAAAATGTCATAATTCTGATTTTGGGGGACATTTTGGTATTGATAAAACAACATATAAAATTTTGCAATATGGATTTTATTGGCATACTATCTTTAGATATGTTAATGTTTATATTAAAATTTGTAATAGATGTCAATGTGTATGCAATATTCTTAGAATAAATGAGATGCCACTCAATTATATGCTCAAAGTTGAAATATTTGATGTTTGGGGATTAGATTTCATGAGATTATTTATACCATCTTTTAGGAATTTATATATATTGTTAGTAGTGGACTATGTATCCAAATGGATAAAAGTTGTTGCTTTACTTTGATGTCATGCTCAAAGTGTTGTAAAGTTTTTGAAAACGAGCATATTTTGTAGGTTTGAGATGTCAACAGTTATCATAACTGATGGGGGGAGACATTTTAGAAATGCCATAATGGAGAAATTATTAAAGAAACATCATATAAATCATTGAATTGCTACTGTTTATCATCCTCTGGCAAGTGGTTTGGCTGAATTATCCAATCAAGAAATTAAATGAATTATGGAAAATTTTGTGAATCCAATAGAAATGGATTGGTCAGTCAAACTTGACTATGCTTTGTGGGCTTATAGGATTGCATACATAACTATAGGAATGTCCCCATATAGGCTAATATTTGGGAAAGCTTGCCACTTACCAGTTGAACTTGAGCATAAAGCATATTAGACAATTAAGGAGTTTAATTATAATTTAAAAGATGTTGGTGAGAAAAGAATATTGCAATTAAATTAGCTTGAAGAGATAAGGAATGAATCTTACGAGAGTGCTAAGATTTATAAAAAAAGATGAAGATGTGGCATGATCAAAGGATTCTAACTAAAAATTTTCAGTCAGGGCAACAAGTTTTGCTATATAATGCAAGGTTAAGAATACTTAGAGGTAAACTTAAGTCCAGGTGGATGGGCCCATTTGTTGTGATGAAAGTTTATCCTTATGGAGTTGTGGATATTAAAGATACCAAAATTGATAAAGTGTTTAAAGTGAACGGTCATAGACTGAAACCTTATTTTAAAGGGGATTAGCATAAATTTAACAATTGAATGCTTTTGGGTCAACCAGAATAAGCACTGGATACGTTGGGCTGACGACGTAAAACCAAGCGCATTGTGAGAGGCAACCCATAGTTATTAATGTGTTTTTACTTTGATTGTTGTTTTTGTGTGATTAAGAAAATTGAGGTAGTATTTTTTAGATAATTATGTGTTAGTAACGATTTTAAGACTTTATTTAGTGATTTAGACATGTTAGAATGAGAAGTTAGATGATAAGTTGATTGGTACAAAATTGAGCACTGGCGCTTAAGAGCCAATATTTGGCGCTTAAGCGCGACAATTAAAAAAATGTGCTAAATTAAGATTCTAGAAGGTTTAACAGCAAATTAGTTTGTAAAAATGTGCCAAGGCAGTTTCAAGATGTGTCTAGGAGTTATTAGAAGGATTTAGGCCTATAAATAGAAAGGTTTAGTGAAGGAATTTCACCGCAGATCATTTTTAGCCCTAAAGTCTATGAGAGAGAGAGATTTTGAGAAGATGTCTTCATGGGAGATGGATTTGAAGAAGAATGAAGAGACCATGAGGAAGAAATTTAATATTCAGAGTGCACAAGAGATGTATAATGGTTTCTTAGTTGTTAGTATTGAAGGAATATCAAAAAGATCAAAAAAATTGAGGCTGACATGGCTTTATTGGAGACAAGGATAATTGAGATTCATGCACATCTTGAGCATATTGGATGGCAATTGAAAATTCAATTTAGCCATACTAGTTATATAGAGGAAGCGGATAAGGAGATGTATCTGAAACAGAAATGGATTGAAGAAGATAGTATTAGAGCTCATCACCACCTTCAGTTTTATCAACTTTATATTCGAATTGCCCTAGGAGAGACTAATGAAAGACTGGAGTTTGTCCGATCAAATGAAGATTGGAATTAAGTTCTGTGTTTGAGTTTGTTTGTCAGGAGTCATTGTCTTTATGTGTTAGTGTTTGTTTTTAGTGTTTATGGCTTTTATGTGTCTACTTGTTTAAGTTTGTTAAGTGTTTGTAATTAAAATATTTTCTCATCCGAGACTATTTGGAGTGAGAATTACGTGTTTATGTACTTGTCTTTATGAATAAATTTATATGTTTGTTTTTATGAAAATTAATGTTATTTTTGTCTCGAATTGAACTGAGTTATATGGGAGAATTTTGAGAGAGAGGAGAGTTGTAAGAGATGAAAATAGTCATTTGAAGTGTTATGAGACCATTTAAGGGTGGTTTACTTAAGCTAATAGTGCATTTTACTTAAATTTAAAAATCTCAAAAACTGTGCACTGGTGCCTAAGTGCCACATTCTTGTGCTTAAGTGTGATGTAACCCGAGAGGCAGGCGCCTAAGCGCCACTTACCCGCACTTAAGCACCAGTTCACAAAAACCGGTTTGCGAACAGTTAAAAGTAAAATTTAAACCAGAAAATTTCCATTTTCACCCTTGTTGTCAGCTTCTTCCTCTCGAGTTCGCAATTTAGAGAGTTAGGGCAAGCCATTAAGTGGAGATTTCTTAGTGGAATTGAGCAAAATTTGCTAGAATCAGATTCCTAAGGTAAGAGCTTTACTTCTATGTAAAAATTTTAGATTTTCACCATGTATTTTGAGTACATTTGGAAGAAGTCAAAAATTTAATATTCATGGTGAAAAATGAGGAAAAATCTATAAAAATTGTATAAGAAGTGTAGTTTAGTAGTTTAGACTTGATTTTTGAAGTTATAGTGGAATTTTATGAAATTTATAGAATGTCGCCAAGAATGTAAAGGAGCAAAAGAAAAAGTCATTTTGATTCGAGCAAATTTGTGAGTTTGAAAGCTCAAGATAGGTACAATGATGCTCTGCAATCACGAAAACTTATCCAAGAGTGTTATTTCAAAAGTCCAGGTGGATCTATAGAAGATCTAATCATTCGTCGACAGCGGGAACAATTCTGTTATTTTTCTGTTGTGTTCATTATTTCTATAGTTTGGGAGTTCTATGCAAACCTCCCTGAGATTGAAGAAGATTGAGATATGGTTCGAGGAAAATTGGTACCTTTTTCACCAGAGGTAATAAATTTGTTTTACCATTTTCCACCTGAGACTTTGTGTTCTTATGTGAATTATTATCCGACTGAGACTGAGCTAGATGAGAATATTTCCTATTTGACTGTTGGAAGAGGACTTTAGAAGATTACAAATGAGAGAAGAGTCAACTTTACCACGTTAAGTGCACCTTCGAAGGCGTGGCACTATTTTATTTTAGCCCATCTATTACCTACAAATCATCTCATTAAATTTACCAGAGAGAGGGCAACGCTGAATTATTGTATCCAGGAAGGAAAGCTCATCAACATTGGAGCGTTGAATTATCAGACTATCATCAGATCTGCCACTACCACTACTACTGCAGGTCTGGGATTTGTTTCCTTGATCTTTTCTTTATGTGAGTAGGCTCGAGTGAGATATGATAGCTGAGAGGAAGTATTATTGCATTTAAAGCTAATTACTAGTGTTAATGTGAAGTCATATTTGGAACATTCTATTTTTGGGTGGAGAGGAGGATTTTCAAGGAGCTATGGAATGGAGACATCTACTGCTTCTACCTCTGCTGCTTCTACATCTAGACCATCTACCTCACGAGCTTCTATTTCTAGAGGTGAGTCTATAGAAACTCAAAGTCAACTATTACAGAAGATGGTGGATAATATCAATTATACCGTAAATAAGGTACAAAATTTAGAGCATTTTCCAGATCATATTGATGGGTATAATTAGAAGAAAAAGTGATTATGAAGAGAAACTTCATTCATCTTTAGAAAACATCATTAGGGGTAACCAAGAAGTGGAATTTCCTTCATATCCTAAATACCCTGACTATGAGCCTGCAGATGTCTAGAACAACACTGATTCTGAGAATGATGAGGAGGAGAACTGATTTATTTTTATTTTTGTAATATGTAGTTGGACTACGTGGTTTGGACTTGCTACATTTGCAGTTGTGTATTTGTTTAGACCTTGTGATGTGTGAGAATTTTATTTTGTCTAATTGTATTGTGATGTTGTGTTTTGTTAGTATTTTGTTTTAATTTCTAGGGTAGTAATTGTTACTATTATGTTGAGTACTGTGTTAGTTATTTTAGGATTGAACTTGATTCAATGTCTTGTGAAAAGTTGAAAATCTTGCTAACCTTAATTTTAAATCTTAAACTCAAAAAACTGCTACCCTGTATGTTCCTTTTATCATGTTAGTGTGTTTATTTTTATGTTGAGACTGGAAATCAAAGTTAGTGTGTTAGTTTATTTTTATGTTTAAACCCACTACTTAGAAGTTTATTGAATCTCCACATGTTGCATTGAAATGAAAATGATAGAAAATTAATCAAAAATTAATTTTACTCCTGTTTTTAGTTTTATACTTATATAATTAGGATATAAAAATTCATGTAAGCACGTTATTTCAAACTTTCATTAATGCTTATTTATATTTGTTGCTTAACTGTTTAATATGTTGAAAATCTAAGTTTGGGGGGTGAAAAAAATTTTCAAAACTTGAATTTTATTTGTTCTCAAATGTGCTACAAGTGAATTTGATTTGAAAAGAAATTGATTATGTACATAAAGTTATATTAGGGAAGTAAAATTTGATTTTAGAAATGAGCAAGAAAATTTAGTTAAAATTCTGAGTAATGAAGAAAATTTTCCAGTTAAAATTTTTTAGTGTAGAAAATGTTAAATATAGTGTAACTATCTTTAGTAAGAAAAATTAAATTTTTGAAGAATTTAGAAAATTTAGAATTTTACTTTTAATACTTAATTTATTTTATTAAAATAATTTTCAAAATTAGTATTATATTTTTAAGTAAAAGATTTGTATCTTGACTTTGCTTTAGGAAAGGAGAAGTGGAATTCAAAACCATTAAAGGTCTATCCATATATAGTAATCCTTGCTAGAAAAAGAAAAATAAAAAGAAAAATAAAAAGAAAAAGAAAAAGAAAATGGAAAGAAAAAGAAAAAGAAAAGGAAAAAAAAAATAAGGGAGGAGAAGCTTGAGGATTAGTGTATAATTAAAAATTGTTGCACATTTGATCTTTTTAAAGTATAAGACTTGAGAAGCTGTTAAGCTTATATTATAGTAAGTAAAATTATTATTAATAAAAATTTATAAGTGGAGATAATAAAAGGACTAAATTTTAAATTTGGAGAATCTACAATATTTCTGAATTAGATAAGAACTCATATTTTCATCTTTCTTAACATTCAAAATTTCTAAACTTTAAGTTGGTCTCATTTAAGAAATATTTTTTCTAATTTGAACTACTATATTTCTAAATCTAAATTTTAATAACTCATAAAGAAACTCATATACATATCATATTTATTTAGTTTTTAAAGATTAAAGTGTCACTTGAGGACAAGTAACATTTTAAATTTGGAGTATTTTGATACATCTAAAATATATAGTGTTTTTTTATGTATTTTTATACCTATTTTGAGATATTACGTTTTAATGGAAGGTATTTGTGTGTTTTTCTTTCAGGTATAAGTAAAAACTTAAAAAATGCTAAAAGGAGTGAAAAAGAATCAAATTTAGAGCTAAAATGTAAAATTTCTGCAAAAGTGTTTTGGCGTCAGATTCGGCGATTAAGTGTCGGTGAAACAGAGAAGGCCAAGCCTAAGCATCAGAGGCCCCACGGTTAAGCGCCAAAGGCAGTTATTTGACGATTTTCTTCATTCGGTCAAATTTTGAAGAGACACTTGAGGCACCTATTGGCTAAAGAGGGTGGTTATGACCACTAGGAATGAAAATATTATTAAAATGTGGTATCCCTTGGAGAATACATCGAATTTGGACACATTTTGAATAATTTCCAAGGCACGTCCTGGGCAATTTATAAAAGAAGGAAGTTGAGACATTTGCAAGGGGGTGCTTGAAAGTTCTAAAAAGAGTTTGAAGAGGAGTCCTGAGGAGTTTAGAGAGATGAGGAATAAGTTAGTTTCTCCACGTCATTACTTAATCCAATATCAAAACAATGAGATTTCTTCGTATCTGCAAAATTACTCCCTACCATGAAGATTAGTAGAGTTACACGAGAAAATGACATTTTAAACTATTACATTCAAATGGAAAAGTCCATTGATGGAAGATCAATTATTTTCAAATCTGTTATGGGTATTATTATGAATGGACTGGGCCATACCTCCACAATTTTCTTACTTTGCAGTCAATCTCAAGTGCCATATAAAAGTTAGGAGAAAGTAATATTATCTTGGGAGCCCATGATTCCTATTGATGATAATTATATTGGGGATGGAAATGAAGCATTAAATGTTATTTTTTATCATTCATCACATGCTTCAACACCATTAATGACACAAATAGTTAGAAGTTAAATAACATTGGAGAAAAAAGTGAAGAAAATAGAAAGAGAACTTCAGAGTATTATGAATGTAATAGGAAATCTTAACTAACTTTTTTATCACCTAGATTGGAGGGTGAATGAGAACTTTGATCATACTGGAACAATTGAAGCAGGATTGGTGCAGATTTTCAAGAAAAAAGGATAGATCAATGAATATTCGACTGATCAATTCCCGTACTGACCCTTCTACAATTTGTATGTCCATTACCAGTCCATGGGAGATATTAGAGGAGGAGAAAGTACTGAAGATGAAGCAGAATAATTGAAGAAGTTGGACTTTCTACTACTTTAAAGTAACTATGTTTATAATGTATTTGTGTGGATTTGATTTACTTTACTTTACTTTAGAACTCTATTGACTTTGATTGTGTGTATAGTTTTGTGCCAGCATTTTGGTGTTGTGGCTTAATTTCACCGCAGAATTATAATTTAGTTTGCTTTATGTATGTAAAAGTGTGATTAGAAAAATGTATTTGTAAAAAGGGTATTTTCATATATAAAAGTTAGTTTTGTGTTGTTTGTGAAAATGTTTGTTTGCGAATTATTTTTAGATGAAAATTAGTGTTCAAAAAGACTAAATAGACTTTGGAGTAAATTGAAAGAAAATTGAAATTTGCAAAAAACAGAAAAATGAATTTTTTGGCCACTAGCGCCAACAGCGAGCTTGACTCGAAAACCACCCGAACCACTTAAAATTTGTGATTTGCATAGTAAAAATGTCATTTTTACCTTTTAGTCACCTTCAACCTCTGATTTTTGCACTAGGGCTTGTTATTGCTCGGATTTGAGGTGATTTTGAGGCAAACAAAGTTTGGATTTCATCTTCTCTAGGTAAGAGGTACACTTTGAACTCAAATTTTTTTTTTCACAAGGATTTATCTTACATTGCCGTGATCCAAAATTTTTAAATTTTTTTAGAAGTTTTTGAGAAAATCGTTTGGTGAGGAACTCATACTTAGTTGATTTAGGTTTAAAACGTTCCACATTGTGGTTTTCAGAATTTTTTGGAATTTATTTTGATTTTATCAAATATTTGCAGAAAACCATGGCACCAAGAATGAGCAAAGGAAAGAGAAAGGGGATTTTGATGATCAAAAGTTTGTCAATTACAAGGTTAACATTTTTTTCAATATTCTACTTAAAACTAAAAAAGTAATTTCGGATCGAGGATTTAAGAATTTGGGTGGAGAAGTTGAAAGACTAATCAATGCTTGGCAATAGGAGAATTTTTGTTACTTTACTGTCTAGACTATTATTGGTGTAGTGATGGAGTTCTAAGCCAATTTAAGGATACTTCTGAAGACTATGTGTTTGTTCGTGGGAAAATGGTGGATTTTACTACAAGGAAAATAATGAATTTTATCAGTTAGAAGATGCGTATAGCTGTCAGTACAAATCATTTTCTGCTACAAATGCGGCCTTATATGAAGTTATTTCTTTTCTTACTGATGAAAGAGGAGCTTGGAAGGTGAAGAATGGTGTTAAGGTAAACTTTCCTCTTTTTATGTTAAATGTAGCATTTAAGGCCTGACACTACTTTATTTCTGGTAGAATGATACCAATAAATCATCATAGTGAGGTTACAAAGGATAGAGCCAACTTAAACTTTTGTATCCAACATATGAGAAGGATAGATGTAGGCACTATCATTTATAGAAACATTTGATCTATTGCTTTGGGAGAGACTACTGGTGGTTTAGTACACCCTGCCCTAATTTTCACGCTATGTGAACAGGTAGGAGTTGATTTTAGAATGGATAAGGAGAGGATTGAACCTCTAAAACCTATTGTGTCTGCCACTATAAAGACTTATGAATATCATGTTGGATGGAGAACTGGAAGTAGGACCAGGGATATTCCTTCTACTTCAAGTACTACTTCTAGTACCCCTACTATCTAGGAACTTATGGAACAGATGATGATCCAACAGGGAGATATCTTAAGAATGGAAAGTAGAATAGAAAATATGGAGGCTAGAAATGAACATAATGATGATTTGAAAAGACAGAAGTTTGAATATGATGTTGCTTATGATGATGTGATGGTCAAATACATGAGGGGTGATCACTCAGTTAAGTTTCCTACTCACCCTGTTTTTACCCCATATCAGCAGCAAAATTTGAGTGTGGAAGAAGAAGAAGAAGAAGATGATGATGATGATTTGTGATGTTTTAGTTAGGTTTTTATTTAGTTTATGTTTGATTGTACTGTATTGTTGTGACTGTTTATTTGTTTTTAGAGTGTGATACTTTATTTTAAATGTTATGTTGAATTGTGAACAGTAGATTTGTAGACTGTTTTTACATGGGAATCATTTTAGTTATATTGTTAGTTTTTAGTATTTTGTTGGATGTATTTGTAGTTAACTCTTTCTCCGTAAATGTTTATATGTAATATGTGTTATTTAATATTTTAAGTCTTTTAGCTTTTCATATTAACACCTGCAATATTTTAGAGAAGATTTAAATTAGAACCTTCAATATGTAAGTCTTTTCTTTATGTACTAAGTGTTTTCTTTCACCCTTTATTTTATCAGTTTTTCATGCAAAATCTTTTTAAAATATAAGTTTGGGGGGGGGGGAAGAAAATTTCTTTTTTAAAGAAAAGAAACTTAATTTTATTTTTCCTCAATTAGTTATATTTTTAAAATGTTTTAAAATTTAACATGACCTGTGGTATTAGAAGGTAACTTTAGATAACTATATTTGTGTTTCTAAATATATAGTAAACTTAAGTAAATTTTTTTAATAATAAAGGTTAATTTTAGAGATTAAGATATTTGGTATGATAGAATAAGACTATGTTTTTTTCAATTATAAGTAAAGGCATTTGTATTTTTGAAGTATTAAAAATCTTAGAAATTCATGTAAGGAGAAAAGAATAAAACTTTATAAAAAAATCTCTAAAGTTAATATAAATTTATAAAGTGAAGGAATGTGAAAAGTTTTTGACTTTAAGAAGAGGATAGTGAAATTCAAAATCGTTAAAGGCTATCCAGATATAGTAATCCTCACATAAAAAAAGAGAGAAAAAAAGAAAGAAAAAGAATTGAAAATGGTCCTGAAAAAAAAAAGAGAAAGAAAAATAAAGAAAAAGGAATGAGGAGAAGCTTGAGGAGATGCCTAATTAAAAATTGACCTCGCTTGAATCAACTTAAAGAAGAAGGCTTGGTTACATTTTCTAAACTTATATTTCAGAATTAGCATATTTACTAGTAAAGTTTCATGAAGTTCTTTTTCATATGGATATTCTAAGTGGCCTTAATATGAGTAGTTTGTAATTTTCCTTAAAAAGAATAGAGAATCAGAAATCTTAAACTTGACTGCTATATATTCTTATACCTTTAGTAATAACTTGAGTTATTTTACATCTTTCTTAAGTTATACTATTGTGTTTAGTGGACTAAATTATGGAAATCTAGAATTTAAAATCTTTGTCATGAGTCATATTTTTATGTAGTAAAAGAGTTACTTGAGCACAAGTAACACTTAAGTTTGGAAGATTTTGATACACCAAAAATATATGCATTTTTAGACCCATATTTTATACTCATTTTTGGTGATATTGCACTTTGAAGGAAGGTATTTTTCATGTTTTATTATAGATTAATGATTTTTAGGACTTGGACCAAAAAGGAAGCAAAAAGAAAAAAATTGGAGTCAAAATGGAATTTTTGACAAAATTTTTAGCGCCGACGGCGCCATTCGACAAAGAGCATGGATTATATTCATGGGCCATTGGAACCAACGGCGTCAGTGTCGGTGTAGACCCTGTTTCTAGAAAATTCAATGAATTTGGATGTTTTTTGAAGAGTTTTTGGATGCACCTATTGGAAGACCGACCTTAGGCTCTATTTAGAGCTGAAATTGATCAGAAAAGACTCCTTTTGCAATCCTCCGCTCACTCTTGGTCTTTCTTCGCATCTCATCGCCCCCTTCCTGCCACCTTGCATCGTTCCACACCAATACACACCATTAGTCATTTATTTTTTTTATAGTTTTGAGTTTTTATGGTGAGTTTAAGTGTGAATTCTTCTCTAAGGGTATTGGAGAAGGTGAGAAGTGGGAGATTTCTTCTTCCTACATTTTCTAAGAGATGCTACAAGGGATTTTCTTTGAGAATAAGTTTTAGATAAGTGTTGTTTGTTTATTATTGTTGTATGAACTTTCTTTTATATATAAAATTTGTATTTTGTTGTATATTTCTCATGAAGTCTGAGTAATTACCTTTATCTTTCTCCCTACTCTAAGATATGGTGAAATGAAGAGAAAATTTGGATGTGCCAATGTTAAAATTTAAAATAA
This sequence comes from Phalaenopsis aphrodite, assembly GCA_003013225.1. NCBI lineage: Eukaryota > Viridiplantae > Streptophyta > Magnoliopsida > Asparagales > Orchidaceae > Phalaenopsis > Phalaenopsis aphrodite. The sequence continues at coordinate 73,431 of NEWO01001193.1, forward strand.
ATTGTTATGGTTTTTCAACTCCGCTCTTAATTTACATTTTGATATGGACAATTGAATTATTAAAATATGTTGTGAAATATATGATATGGGAAATTGAGTATGAACAACAGAGTGAGAATAACATTTAAGTCCATGTAGGAGTGTTTTGTTCATGGAATTAAGCGCAAATAAATAAGGAAATATATATTATTGGGTGTAGAATTGGAGATTTGTAGGGTGACAGACCAAAATCCACAATTCGATCTGAGTGTTTAAGAACTAAAGAGAAAGTTAGCCTTGAGGGGAAGGGAAGTGGGAGCTAGTATCCTTCTAGCTTAGCGACTGATTTAGGGACTAAACCTGAGATTAGCCAATGATTTTATATAACACTAAATTAGAGTAGAGAATTAAAATTTCTCCTATTTAGCACAATACAAAATTAAACAATTTATTTCATCACATTTCACCAAAAATTCATTGTAGTGGGAAAGATGTTTTTTCCTATTAGAAAACTTCATCACATAAACATAGTTTAGTAGTTACCATTTTAAACTTTGCATTTAAATCTTGCCAGTAGTTAAAAATTTAATTCTCATAGTCTCTCAAACATTCAAAGTTAGTGACAGTAATTTTGTTTTATTTCTATGAATTTTTTAGTTAATTTATCATTTCAAATTTAAACCTTCCTCGTGGGATCAATATTTGGGACTTAAATAGAAAGTCTAATATTACTTGAAAATGATAGGCATACTTGCGTAGAATCCCAACATTAAGTGCTTAACATTATTATTCATAAAATGCCACATCAAGTTTTTGGCATCGCTGTATAGCGAAGTCAAATTTATAAATTTTAAACAACTATATTTTCCGGCATCAATATCCTAACGAACTTTCCTCACTTACTGGAGTAAATTGAGGTTGGTTCATTCCAAATTGGTCCAACTTCCTTGATAATGCAGCAACCTGAGATGCAAGAATTGCAATCACATTTGTATCATGAACACCGGTTACCTTTTCAGGATTTACCCTTGCAGAGGGCCATTGAAGTTCATTTGTATCCATTTCTTTAATTAACGCATATGCTTCATCAAATGGTTTTGACATTAATGATTCACCAGCGGCAACATCAACTATAGACCTAAGGTGATCCTACTAACCCATTATAAAAATTTTGAATGTTTAACCAGTCGGGCAGAGTATTATGTGGATACTTTCTTAGGAGTTCCTTAAATCTTTCTGAGGCTTCGTATATTGATTCCCATTTATACTGGTAAAATGAGATAATATCATTTCTAAATTTAACAGTCCTTGAAGGTGGAAAATACTTAGCTAGGAATTTCTGAACGAAATCCTCCCAATTTTCAAAAGAGCTAGGTGCTTATGAGTATAACCACATTTTGGAAAAAGTATTAGTCTAACAGCATCCTCTGACATGTCGTTATATCAAAATGTGGCATGAAGCTCTAGAAAACTTGATAAGTGTAAACAGAGATCCTCTAAATGAGTTCCCTATATTTTGCACCAGTTGGATAATCGATGGATTTAGTTCAAAAATGTCAGCTTCTACAATAAGGGTTTGTATAGTTGAGTGAATTTCATATATCGTAGGATTTACATAATCCCTCAATGATTTATGATGGTTTTCCAAGTTACTATTTTGAGTGTTTTCCATTTCCATTTCTAGTTTTTCAAGTTCTTTCTATTTTTTTTATTTTTTCCCTTTTTTCTAACTCGGGATCATAAGGCACTAGTCATGTAGATCCTTTATTTTGCATACGCAACACAACAAACAATACATTTAAAATTAAACAAATAAAAAAAATATATAATCAACACAACAAAACACTTTCACAAACACCTTATTTTTCATACAAACAGTTTTTTTCACAACACTTTCATAAAAAAAAAACACTTTTCACACAAAAATAGTTTTTACGGCACTACAGTTTTCCAAGTCTAAGCCTAATTACTTCAACTAAAATTCTCCTAAAAGTTAAGATCAACCGTTGTGATCCCCGGCAATAGTGCCCAAAGCTTGATCCAAATATTTCTTATATGTAGAATTTATGAAGTTGACACCACTACTTGAAGATTTTAATCCTCGATAATGGCGTTGAAAACTTAATCCCAAGCAATGTAAGATTTATATTTTTAAATAATAGGGATTATTTACAAGTATGTGTACCATTATCAAGCAATATAGGGCTTTCTGATTAAGCCCCGAATATCGATCTCAGGGAGATCGAAGTTAATCACGATAACTTTCCAGAGAAGTTCTAGTCTAGAATAACACGCCCTAGCTTGGAAGGTCAATAAAGTTTTGGTTTTGATTATATCCTACAATTATAACTAAAATCTACTTCTACTCCTAAACTAAAATACTTAGTGCCTGTTTGAGGTAGCCTATAAGTGTGAAAATTTTGCCTCACCATTTGTTTCACCCATTTGAGATGTGTTTATCAAAACTATGTTTCCTATTTTACATTTTATGTGGATCGCGGGTTTAGCCCCATGATCTGCATTTCCTTGGTCACGTTTAGCCTCTAATTACTCTGCTGCCCCTTCCCAGATTTGACATTGCTTCTTCCTTCTTCCTTCATTCGTGATTTTCTTCCTTCGTTTGCGATTCAAAAATAAAGGAAGCTCCCAGTGCCACAGAGCCACTCCCTGCATCTTTGACACTCCTTCTGCTTCTTCCTTCTTTGGCACTCCTTCTTCTACTTCTTCTTTCTTTGGCTCTCCTTCGTTCGTGATTCACGGATTCGACATGCGTTTGAATGGTTATTTACTCTTGTGCCCTTCTGTTGTTCGTCTCCTCCTTTGCTTAGTCTCCCTCGCCTCTCTCTCTCTCTCTCTCGCATCTCCCTCGCCTTTCCCCTTCACCTTTCACTCAACCGGTCTTACCGTAATTTGGTAGAAATTTGGGATTTTGTAGAATGCAGTGATGAAGTTTACAAAATTGGGATCAAAGCTAGATTTGTTTCAACCTAAAGGAAACAACGATAGGTGAGACCACCATTTTGTCTTCTGGATTCTTCATCTTCTTCATTAATTCCCTTTTTCTTTAGTTTCAAAATCTATTTTTGAAATTATTTCCGGTTTAATTGAGATGCATGCGGCCTTGTCTCAAGTGGTGGGTATCAGCTTTCTGGGGGAAAACATAACATCTTGGTTTTCTCTTCTGTATTTTTATTGTTCTCTGTAATTTTTTCTTTGAAATAGTTTTTAAAAATGACAGTGACTTTATATATGCTTAAAAATAGAAGTATTTAATACTGCTGATAAAAGATTTAATTCCTCAGCAACAACACCAAAAACTTGACAACAGTTATAGATTTGATAAAGATGTATATAAAAAATATTTAATAATGGTAAAGTCACACTTATCAATGCAAGTATATGTATCGCTCAAGTAATATATGGCTCTAATGGAGTCCTAGATATTGATCCCATAGGGAGTAATATTATAACTACGAACTAAGATTTTAGAAAAGCAATACTTAATCACAATAATGGAATTTAAATTGCTTATATATCACTAATAGGCAATTGAAATAAATATTTAATTTTAATAACTCTTAAATAACTAATTATGCTAATAAAGTTTTTAATGTCATATTCAATATATAAGAAAGCATCCTTTTCCTTGTCAAGAAATTATAGTAAATGGATAAAGTGAATCAGTTCAAATTGTATTGTGTCAAATAGGAGCATACATATTCTTTACATTTTGGTCCCGACATAAAGAACATTGACTAATCCTACGCTTGTTTACTGAATCTGCGGCTAGGTTGGGAGGATATCAACTCTCACTTTGGAGCTTCCACGTTCCCCTCGTTGGAGGGCTAACCACTACACTTCAGCACCCAAATGATAAGACAAAATTAGGGATTTTAGTTTGTCACTCTAAAATCTCTAATTCTACGCCTGATATTTTTATTTCCCTATTTATTTGCACCCAATTTCCAATGGCTCCGACCTCTCTCAATCTTGGATGTAATCTCACTTTAGTTGTAAAACTCAACATATTTTAAAATATTAATTCGCGAGATTGAAAGTAAATTAAGATCGAAGTGAAAAAATCATCACAATTTCATTAACATTTTTATGGCTCAACCAATTCAAATCACCATTTCACAAATCTCAAGACAAGGAGAAAGACAAAGCAAACTACTCAGAACTCATGGAGAAGCACAACAAAACTC
>NEWO01001193.1:78683-124252 GCA_003013225.1 Phalaenopsis aphrodite
TAAATTTGAAACTCAAAGCATTCATTTACCTTATAAATATTTCATAGCTTTTACATCATTGAGCCCCAATTTTTTCTTCTCAAATAAATTTCCACATTCTTAATATTTCAAAATATAGTTTCCTTTACTTTAAATAGTTAACTATAGTCTTATTCTCTTATATTAAATATCTTTAATTTAAAAAATTAATTTTCATTACAAAAATATTTCTTTAAATCTACCATAATATTTAAATATCTACAAAATATAATTACCTGAAATAAATTCAGTACATAAAATTATATTAATAATTTTTGAAAATATTGAAATAGAGAACATCTAATAATTAATCTTTTTCTTCCCTCCCCCAAACTTAAATTTTTCAATATGAAATGATACAGGTGGAAAGAAAAATTCTAAATATAAATCATACCTAATTATTTTAGGCATTTTCATCATCCTGAAATTTTTGCAGTTCTTCTCCAAATTTTTACTTCACCTGGTCTGTAACATTAGGAGCTTTCTACACATATAAATCATTATAGAATTTGCTAGGTGATGAAATTTTGAAATAAGTCCAAAACTAAACATTAAACAAATACAATAATTCATTAACACATCCATAATACTAAACAAAACAATTATAATTAAAATCCAAAAATTTGAAAATCACATCTCATAACAATTCACAAAGTACTAATCAACATCCATTATCCTACACATGCATATTTTAACTACCACACTAACAATTATAACAATAATTAAAAATTATCCAATTACAACATAACAATAAAAATGAAAGTACAAACAAACTTTTGTTTCTATTACAAAAGTTACAAAAATAAAAATAAAAATAGAAGTATAAGTATAAGTACATCAACTACATTCAGATATCAAAATCCCAAACTATGTCTTCATCTCTTTAGTCAGCAGGTGGATTAGATTGATATTGAGTATATCAGGGACACTCAGGAAAAGTAACATCAGGCTCACCTCTGTAGTGTCGGGCCTGAGCTTCATAATAACTATCTTAAAATTTGAATGCCTCTGAAGGTACTCACGATCATAATCATGTCGACGTTCTAAACCTTCAATCCTTTCTTTTATTAACTCTATACTTTTTCGCTGCAAGTTCAGTTCATTCATCAAATCAGTCAGAGTAGGGGAGCTAGAAGAAGAAAGGTCATAACTTGTAGAGGGGACATCTCTACTAGTAAAAGGTTCTTGACTCATACTCCCAGTTCTCCATTTTTTCATGGGATTCATAAGTCTTTAAATTAACTTTATTAATAGGTTTCATAGGGTAAACCCATTCCTCATCATCTCCAGCTTGCACTCTAGAAAGTTGGCAAAGTGCATAAATGAGGTCAGGATGTTCTAGACCTCCACTTGTTTCACTCCTTGCCGTGGTCAATATATTCTTAAAAATAATTCTCCCCACATTTATATTCCTATTATTTTGAATATAGAAATTCAGAATAGCTCTATCTCCTGTTACCTCACTATGGTGATATATCGGTAATAGAGTAGAGGAAATAAAATAGTGTCACTCTTTAGAGGTGGCATTCAGCATGGAAGCAAAAAAATTTACCCGTTCTCGTTGCTTTATCTTCCACGTTCATTTCCCATCAATGAGAAAGTTGAGCACATCATTCAGGGGGCCTTCCATCGTACTGAAGGTTTTATAATGGCAGTTATAAGAGTCTGGGACTTCATAAAAGGAGTTAATGCCGCGAAACTAAACTCAACAAAAAAATCCCCGCACTTGAACGATTCCGTCTTCAGAATAGAACATGTTGGCATAGAATTCTTTCACAATATTTGCACCAACATTATTGGTGGTGTAACAGAAGTTTTCCCACCTCCGCTCGGTAATAATTCGTTCAATCTCTCCTCCAGGACTCTCAAAACTCGATCTTGTATGCATTTCTTTCCTTCAAACACTGAAGTAAAGCTTAATTGAGCCTTCGCATTAACGAAGCGAGACTCATCGAACTCAAGTCATCTCTTTTGTCGTGGAACCATTTCAATCTAATCAAAATTATATAAAAATTCCAAAATATACTTTGAATATGTAAATAATGGCTTCCAAGAGTAATTCTAAGAGTTCAAAACTAAGTTCCATGAGTTTCTTCCTAATATTTTCATCACATTCTCAAATTTTTCGGATCTCCTCAATGTGAAAGAAATTCATGGTGAAAATGAAATATTTTAGTTTGGAGTGAAGCTCTTACATAGAGATGATCAAATCTGGTGTCTAAATACCTTGAAATCCCCCCTAAATCCAAGATCTCTCAAGTCCTAGGTCAAAAGTTGTGTTTTTCAGAGAAAGGGGATGATGAATAGTGGTCGTTAACTGGTCAAAATCGTGGTTAAAGGTGTTTTTTTGGGATCTCGCCATCGTTGGGGTCTTCAGCGCCGTCGGCGCGCTCTATTGAAATTATATCCTGTCTCGGGAAAAGTCCTTCATCGGCGGTGTCGAGGGCGTTGTCGGCGGCGTCGAGAGCGCCGTCGGCGAGCTCTATTGATTTGGTTCAATTTTCGTATTTTTGCAATTTTGATCAATTTCAAGCCTCAACGACATCTGTTCAATTATTATAAACATAATTTTTAAGTGATTAAATGATGTACTTATCACAAATAAACTTTCACAACATAAAACATCACAATTATATATAAATTCCAAGGGTTACAATATATGTTACACAGCAAACCTAAGTTTTGTATTTTCTCATCCTTAATACATTAATTCAGCATCGCAATCCAAGCCACAACACTCAAAATGCTGAAAACAAACATCTTATGCTCAGTCTCAACTATACAGAGATCTAAAAGCATAATTCTAAAGCAAAGAAAACAAAAAATTCAAATAAAATTACACACATAGATAGACAGGTAGCAATGTAAATCTACTATTCATCAGATTTAGTGCTAGATTCTCCTCTGAGATCACGCATTGATTGCACATGAATGAAGAGGTTATAGAAGGGTTGGTATGGAAATTCTTCAGTAGAATCCTCTTCTATCAATTTCACCCTCCTCATCAGCCGTATCAAAATGTCTTCAATATGTTCAGAGTGAGAAAAATTTTATTTCATCCTTTAGTCTAGTTGATCGGAGAAATCAGAGATATTATCAATTGCATTCATAACATTTTGTATCTTCTTCTCCAATTTCTTGATTCTATGCAGGATCACTAGTGTCTTGTCCGGAAATAACGGTTGAACAGGCAGTGAATTCTGAGATGATTGATCCACCATAATAGTCATATAATTTTCATCTTCATAGGCTGGGGATCTCTCAGTTGGGTCCAAAGGCTTCCAAGGTAGAAGTATGTTGACCTCACTTTTGGTTGAGGTTTAGTTTTTCCTCTTTAGTAGCCTAAGGTCTAGTCATAGGACTTTCCTACTGACTATTCTTAGAAAACTCGACATGGAACCCTCACCATTATAAATTCTACACTCCTCTTTACTCAACTTGAAGTTCCACATATTGGTCTTAACCTCTAGCACTTAGTAAATGGAGTCATTTTGGGGGAACTTAAGATGAGTCACCCTTAGGACTGTTGGACCTTAGGGTTGATCCTGGTGTTGTTCTAGGACTAAGAAACTCACTTGCAATCACGTACACTCACAATCACTCACTACCCTAACCCTAGAACTTCTAGGCTTTGGTCCCTTGATACTTTTGGGAGACTCTTGTAGGTGGTTCCCTAAACCCATTTTCCCTGGGCTAAGGTTTAGCTAAGACCACTAACTAGAAAACCCAAAATGGGGTTTCCATTGGTCCATGGCTTATTCATGGTGGTTGGCACTCCAACTCTACCAAGATACCCAACCTACCCTTTTGCCCCTAAATTCCCCCAAATTACCTAGATACCCTTGGGACCCCAATTTGGCCAAAATCTCCAAATCTTGCCAAAATACCCAACTTGATTCAAAAATTATTTCAAACACCTTGAAAACACCCAAACTACCCAAAATCCCCAAATTGGCCAAATTACCAAAATACCCCTCTTTAGCCCAAAATTCCAAAAAATCCCAAAAATTTCCAAAACCTCCCAAATAATCCTAATTTTATTATCCTCAACTACTACATGACCCAATTTGGCCAATTTGACTATCTTTGATCAAAATCCCCAAATTGCCCTTTAAAGGCCCATATTTTCCCCAAATCACTCCAAATGTCTAGCCAATTGGTCTCAATTTACCCCAATTTAAATTCTAAACTCAAATTAACTCTTGATATGACCAATATAGACCAAATCCTAGCTCAATTGGTCCATGATATGAACCCAAATTTGATTTAGATCAAAACCCCAATTTTGGCCCCATGACTTGGTTTCACCAAATTAAACTCATAGCTCACTCAATTGTCCACAATTTGTGTTGAAAAATATTCATAACATCCTAATACATCAAAATTGACCTTCAATTTGCCTTGATGAGACATCAATTTCATTTGATTTCAACCTAAGTCCAAAAGCCCCAAATTTGCCCCAAATTGACCTTTAATTGGCCTTGGTGAGACATCAATTAAACCCAAGTTGACCTTCAATTGGCCTTTGAAATGCTCTTCTATTAACGAATAAGCCTCTTCAAAAGGTTTTGACATTAAAGAACCACTAACCACAGCATCTATAATCGATCTAAGTGATCCCACTAATCGATTATAGAAAGTTTGAATTATCAACCAATCTGGTAACAAATTATGAGGGAATTTCCTAAGAAGATCTTTAAATCTCTCCCAAGCTTCATATATCGACTTTTCATCAATTTGACAGAATGATGTTATGTCGTTTCTAAGTTTGGCAGTTTTGGATGGAGGTAAATATTTGGATAGAAATTTGTGTGAAAGTTCTCCCCAAGTTCTAATAGATCTTGGTGCTAACAAATTTAACCACATCTTAGCCTTATCCTTAAGTGAAAAAGAAAAATGTCTAAGTATAACAGCATTGTTTGAAACTCTGTCACATTTAAAGGTAACACACAGTTCTAAAAAAACTAGAGAGGTGTAAATTAGGATCTTTATTTTGTGTACCTCTGAATTGATTGTTTTGTACCATTTGGATAATAGCAGGTTTAAGCTCAAATGAATTAGCACCTACATAAGGATTTTGGATAGATAAGTGAATTTCATCTTCTGTAGGATTTACATAATCTCATAGGGGTCTAGGTTGGTGTTCATTTTCTATTCATTGATTGTTCATGTTGTTTTCCACTGTATCATATGTTCTAGGTTCTCTTCTCAGTCTTCTAATTTTTCTAACAGTGCATTCTAATTCTAAATCGTAGGGTATAAGATTTTCAGGTCCAAATTTACGCATATAACTTGAAATCAGTACATAGAAAAATAGTTAACTAAATAAGAAAATAAGTTGAAATTCAAGTAAAAATTTTCTAATAATCCTAATTTGTCTGTTACTCTAATTATGATTCTTGTTTACTCCCCTGGAACGACGTCAAGAACTTGACAGAGACTTTATATATGCTTAAAAATATAAGTATTTAATACTGCTGCTAAAAGACATAATTCCTCAGCAACAGTACCAAAAATTTGACATCGGTTATAGATAAGATAAAGATGTATATATAAAAATTTCAATAATTGTAAAGTCACACTTATCGACACAAGTATACGTATCTCTCAAGTAATATAAGGCTCTAATGGAGTCCTAGATATCAATTTCACAAGGAGTAATATTAGAACTATGAACTAAGATTTTATAAAAGCAAACATTAATAGGCAATTAAAATAAATATGTAATTTTAATAATATCTGACGAATGGAATTTAAATTGCTAATTTGTCATTAATAGGCAATTGAAATAAATCTGTAATTTTAATAACTCTTAAATAACTAATTATATTAATAAATGTTTTATTGTGATGTTCAATATATAAGAAAGCATCTTTCTCCTAGTCAAGAAATTATAGTGAATGGATAAAGTGAATCAGTTCAAATTGTGTTGTGTCAAATAGTAGCATACTTATTCTTTATCCTTTGGTATAGGCATAAAGAATATTGACTAATCCTACACTTATTTATTAAATCTAGGCTAGACTGGGAGAATATTGGTTCTCACTTCAGAGCTCTCATGTTCCCCTCGCCTGGGGGCTAACATCTACACTTCAGCACCCAAACGATAAGACTGAATTGGGGATTTTAATCTGTCACTCTAAAATCTTCAATTCTACGTCCGATAATTTTATTTCTCTATTTATTTGCACCCAATTTTCAAATTCTTTGACCTTCTTGAATCTTGGATGTAATCTTCACTTTAGTTGTAAAACTAAACATATTTTAACAAATCAATTGACCAGATTGAAAGTAAATTAAGATCGAAGTGAAAAGATCATCACAATTTCTTTAACATTTTTATGGCTCAACCAATTTAAATCACCATTACAAAAATCTCAAGACAAAGAGAAAGATAGAGAAAACTACTCAGAACTCATGGGTAAGACATAATAAAACTCGGAATTCATACATAAAAGCGAAGTAATACAAACTACAACAAGTAAATAACACTTATCTCTAATTTCTTCCCAAGCAAACTCCTCGAAGTTCCTCTGAATCTCTTCCTTTCTTTACAACACACAGAATTTCTCTTTGAAGCGGTAAGGAGGAAGAAATCTCTCACTTTACATCCACTCTTACAATCTCTCAAAGAATTCCTCACAATTAGACACTCTAGCAAACTCTCTAAACACTAATGAAACCTCTCTAACCTCCAAGACCACGAGAGCCTCTAGAACCTCCTGCATTTTTGGCCAAAATCTTCTTTTAAAGTTGTGGATGAGTTTTCCCAAGAGTTACCTAAGCATCCCTCTAAAATTCGTCCCCATCCAATGCATTGTTGGACATAACGGCTGATCTCACCGTCGGCGGCCTCGAGGGCGCTATCGGTGCGCTTTCTAAATCATTAAATCTGGAGTCTATGGAATTTCTCACTGTTGGCGGTGTTGGGCTCACCGTCGGCGTCGTTGGGCTCGCCGTCGGCGCCCTAGTTCAGATCTTCACATTTTGGTCCTTTTCGCTCTAAATTTGCTCCTTTTTGCATCTTTTTGCTCTAATGATCCTAATTCATCATTTCTGCAATAAAACATCAAAAATACATTTCTTTAAAGTGCAATATCATAAAAAATAGTATAAAATAGGTATGAAAATCTCAACATATTTTCCTTTGGTCAAAAAAATGTTCAGTTCTTTCATTTTCTGGTTTGTAGGCTATGTGTTTTATTTATTGCTGCAAATTTTAAATTCATTGTGTTTATGAGTTTTTTAGTTTCGAACAGACTATTTGATTCATTATGTTTATGTGTTTGTAGACATTGGATATATGTTATTTATGTTATAAATCATATTATAGGCCCACAACTGTTTTGAATTAATGAAAACAAAATTTTGAGTTTTATTATTGAAAGGGCATTATCGCCTTCTCTTGTAGTAGTTCGACCTATGCATAGAAGGTATATTTCATTTTTTACATACATGTCATCTTACCATCCATTTATCTCACATTAAGAAATGAGTAAACCTGAAGAGGTCAGATCATCGTCCATGTGAGATAGAGAGACCACTAATATATTTTGTGATCAACTATCTACAAAAAGCACAAACCAAATAGCTAAACAACTTATCCAAAACAGGGGCAGAATGGTCATTTATCCAAAGTCAACTACTTTCCAAACTCATAAACCAAACAACCAGTCAGCTTATCTTGATCAACTGTTCATCAGCAGATTATTAGAATAAGCTACTTATCAGCATAAGCTGGATAAGCTGCACCTGCCCAGAACAGACCCTTAGTGAAAATCAGAAAGTGGGTTTAATATATTAAAAGTACTCTTCCTCATACAATAAAATTAGTGACAGGTGTAAAAGTAAAACAAGTAGTGCGAGAGATTGTGAAAAATATGGTAATTATATTCTTTACCCTTACTAGAGATGTTACAAAGAATATTGATTAATCTAAAGTTTGAATAGTTCTGAAGAAGGGCTAGGCAGAGAATATACTAACTCTCACTCTAGAGTTCCCTCTTATCCCTCTACCCAGAGGCTAACATCTCGCATAAAAACTTAAAACAATAGACTAAATTAGAGGACTTTAGCCTCTCACTCTAAAGTCCTCTAATTCTACACCCATCAAAGATTATTTTCCTATTTATTTACACTCAATCATATGGACTACATTTTCATCCATACAATCGCATGTGATTCTACCACAGTTGATTGAGACAATACCATCACAGATCTTACATATTCTCACAACAGATTTTAACATGCAAGTAGATCAAGTTTACATGTAAATAAAGAACAAAATAAAATCATCACAATATATTCTCACTCTACTCAATTATATATCCTACACATGCATACTAATTCATTATAAGAGGGAAGAGTAAGGAAAACTACTCACTACACATGGAGAAACAACAAGAACTTTCCATTAAACAAGACTTTGAAACCATACAAACAAAGTACTAAATTCAAATAAAAAAATGAAAATACTTATCTTTTATGGAAATCAAAATATCCTCATATAGCAAAAGCAATCTCCTTACAATCCTCTCCAAAAACAAAATGAATAGAAAAAAAGAAATCTCTCTCTCCTCTCTTTCTCTCTCACCTTGTCGCCCCACTTGGGGCTCACACCCAAACCTTCTTCTTCTTCTCCAAGCCTTCTTCTCGTCTTCTAATTAATTCAAAAGTCCAAGAGTCCTTTCAAAAACATTTCCAAGCCTTATTTATAATTTTCCAAGAGATGCTTAAGTGACTCTTCAAAAGTGTCCATATTCAAAGAATGAATTCCCCAAGAGACACACAAAGCACAACTTCAAAAATTGTCGAAATCTGATGTATATTCTAGAAGATATGTTAAAAATTATTTTTGGCGATTAAGCGCCCTCCTCTCTGCCTGGTGACACCTAAGCACCATTTTTGGTGCTTAAGCACCAGACACAAACACTTTAGTCCCTTTTTTTGGCCCCCATGGCTCTGGTGTGCCTCAGTTCGACCTAATTTGCTCTGATTTGCTCCATTTTCGTCCATTTTTATTCCTTTTGCTCCAATCACTCTAAATTCTTTAATTTTATGTACTTACAACCAAAAACACAAGAAAACATACCTTTAAAGTGCAATATCATCATAAAATATAACATAAAAAATAATACATTTTTAGGCACTTCACTAAGCCATTTAAGTTCATATAAACCTGCCTTGGGGTCATGGGACTCACTCTAACCAGCATGGAAGCAAACTTAGGCCTTAGACCAAGGGGTTAAACCTAAACCTAGCCAACTTGGCCAAACCTCACTTCCTTCATTGACCAAATTTAGTTGACCACTCAACCTCCCTGGCTCCCCTGAGCCCGAAGGTCACCTAACCCTGGTTGGCCAGCCACTCAGCCGCAGGAAAACACCAAGCCTAAGAGCCTCCCCAAGGCTTAAACAAAAAATTGGGACTCCCTGATGTGCCTCATTCCCATTGGCCATAAGAGCCCTTCTTCCCTCCACCTAACCCTGCCACTACAACATTCCTTGTTGGCCACCAGATCCTCCTCTATAACTAGGAGACCCCCCATGGCCAAGATAAAAAAAGAGTACCCAAACAATAGCCAAACTCTACCAAAATTTCTCCACACCTCCTAGCAACCTGGAGAAGTTCATTCCCACTTTTTTCCTACTCTCATTCCCACTCTCTGGCCTTAATTTTAGACATGAAATCTAGGGCTTTTAACTGTCATACGTGGAACTCAGTCAATTTCACAAATTGATAGACTCTTACGCTTCATCAGATCAAGAGAGGAAGTTCCCCACTAAAGGCCCCATCCTTTGAGCCCTCTGTCATAGAGCTAGACCAAGTTCGTGACACCCTTCAATCAAATTCGTACTTTGACCCCATACAAAAGGAAGGTGACATTTTAAGGTAGTTTTTTGGACTCCATTGAGGCTTCTGCAAGCACCTAATTGAGGCTTCACTTCTAGGGAGAAGGTATAAATCACCAAACCTAATTTTTGGCTTTGTTTCACCAATTATAAAAAGGATGTTTATTTCATGAGCATTTAACCATATGAATGTGTTTGTCTCAAATAGATGAAGTCGTAGGAACAAATCAAATGTGATTTGGTTAAGAATTAAGTGAGAAATTAGGGTTAGAAAACATGTGATTTATGAGTTAAACCATTTAGAGACGATGAACAGAAGTCTTCCTATCGTGCGTGTATCGGACGGACTCATCAGATTGTGTTGGACGAACAAATGGAACATATAGCGCAGATGTGTGGCGGCTGACTCAGAAGGCAGTGTCCAATAGCATGGCGATGCGTGAAGCTTTGACAGGTCGCAGGTTGCGCTGATGCTGAGTAGGATAAGTAGGAAATTAGCCATTTAATGATTTAAATTAATTCAAAAACTTCAAAAATTCATAACTTGGAGTAGAAAAATCATAAAAATAATATAAAAATACTCTTGTGCTCAGTGAACAAAGGGGAATCATGTGGATTTATTTTTAAATTAATTAAATACTATAAAATTTAATTGAATCATAAATAATTAAATATTAATCATCATAATAAGAAATTTTGAGGGTTAGCTCTCTCTGTGATTGGGAGTGTTCCTTGTTTTTTTTAAAGTTAGAGAACACCCCTAACATTGTAAACACTGATTTTCAAAGTTATGTCACTATTTTTTCATTAAATAATTATATATATTAAAATAAAAATAAAAAAAATGTGAGGTATGTGTTGGTAGGTTCGCTGTGGTCAGAGAAGTATAAAAAAAATAAAACCTAAGTTTAAATGTCTTCAAAATACAATTTTCTAATTTAAGTCATTAAAACCCATAAAAAAATAAAGTATATTCCAAAAAATCATAAAAAATAATCCACACTCTAAATAATGGTTATAAGAAGCATCTGTAAGTATTTGAAGTTAATATAAATTGATTTGACCATCAAAATATGTTTTCAAGGAAAATGTGATTTTTGCACTAAAATAAATACAATAAATAAAATAAAATTAGGAAAATTTTGAAAGGTGGTTTGGAGTGTTCTTTGTGAGCAGGGACACTCAAGAAAAATAAAAATGACCTTAAAACAAATAGTCCATTTTTGGGCTATTTTCTCAATTTAAAAATAAATAAAATAATTAAAAATCTCAAAAGTACAAAAATGCATCAAAATGTCACCAATTGTTCTCTAACCACTTTGAACAAAATAGAAATATTTCCCTAATTTTATAAATAAAGTTATGCATTTTTAAATGCCTAAAATAAATTTATCCTAATATTTCACTAAAATAATTATGAGATAAAATTTTTTGAGTTCCTTGAAGTCAAAGGGATCAATCAAAAATATAAAATTGATTTTTCAAATTAAATTATATTTTCTATTTAATCAACCATCAAAATAAAAAAAAAAAAATTAAAAAAATATAAATATACTTAAAAAATTCATGAAATTTAATTCAAGTGGTCCTCTAACCTTGGAGGACCTCCAATAATTATCCTAAAGACAGAAACTTTACTTTGATTGATTAAATGAATTAACTTTGGAAATTTCCATTTTTTATTAAAATAACTATAAAAAATAAAATAGAATCATAAAAAATATGATTTCTTTCCTAGTACCTTAATTAACCCATGAGAGATAGGTTAGCAAATTTTCAAGCCCATGTGAATTAATTTAAAAGATTTATGAAGATAGGAGCCTCATGGGAAAAATTGTAATTTCCATCTTTCACTCCCTAATTAAAATTTAGGATGAATTAAAAGTTTAAAGTGTAATATTTTGATCTTAAGCAATATTCTAAGATGATTGAAACATGGAGTTAAGAGGTAAAAACCAATCAACTTCCGCTTTTAGAAAAAAAGGGAATAACTGTAATTATCCAAATTGTGAAACTTAGAAAGAAGTTAACCTAAACAATCTAAATGTTTGGGACATGAACTGGAAAGTTGATAAACAACTAAATCTAGAGTCCCAAATCTATGGTTGAGTTACTTTTGATCTTTTAATTAAATGTCCTTAATAAGATCTTAACTTAAAATTACACATTTACCCCTAGTGTCTTAAGAGCTTTGTAGTGAGCTAAGTTTAATCTAAAGATACGTGAGAATTAGTTGGAAGATAAACCATAATTAATGCCCTTCAAACACTATATGCTCAAGTTTGCTTGTCCCTCTCTTGTGGGTTAATTGAGATATACAACTGAGCACAACTTAAACCTAATGAACTTCGGGGTGATCTATTCAATAACATAATAAGTTCAAGTGAACTCGAAATGGTTTAAAGGATTATTAACAATTGTTCAGGGTTGTGCCCTGAACACTTTATAATCTTTTGGATATTTTGAAGAACAATTGAATTTATTATGCTTTGTTCAAGAAAATCATCCATTAAGATCCGAGGGTAAACTCATTTGCGAGACATGTTTATCGATATTTGCAAGAAGTTGTAGATGTTCCTTTAGATAAACAAGGATGTTTGGGTCGGGTAGTGCAGGGTATGGGCTTTCAAAACTATGACAGAGAAAGGCAGATGACAGAACAAAACTGGGCCTCATATTATAGGGGCATGGCCGCATGGGTACCTCCTTATATACTAGAGACTTGGTTCCACATACTGAGTATAAGAGGAAGAAAACAAATTTATTCAATGCATTAAATATATAAAATTTATTTATATAATAGTTTAATATGTTAAAAAAGATAGACACTTAGATTGGGGCTCATAATGGTTGAGTTAAACACCTACAAACAAAGCATTAAGCTAATATGTGGTGGGTTGATGATAAATCTTGACATATCTATTTACATTAAATAGTTTTGTTGTTAATAAAATTAATTTACAATCTTATTTTAATATTAATTGCTCTTTGCAATTTTTCATAAGATGAGTATGTGCGCCTAAAGGATGCTTAAAGATATGGTCCAACAAGAGTTAGTATCACTAGTACTTAGTCTTATCACTTAAAATTTAAGACTCTTTGGGGGAGGGGGTGTAAAAGAGAAGGAGGGTCCATGGCCTTGACGCATAAGGATTTTCTTATGAGGCACATCACTTCATCTCTGGTGAAAGGTCATCGTTAGTTGATGATGAAGTCGATAAAGATTTGTAGGTTCGCTTCGTTGCTGATTTACTTTAGGTGTACTCTAGGTTGAAGTCCCCGATGGAGGATACAGTGCAAGCTAGTAATGCTAGGGATGAGAGGCTCAAGGCCAATACTGAGCGGCTGCAATGCAAAGCACCTATGTGTGGCAAATAATCTATACTCGAGGAGGAGGAGGAGGACTAACATAAAGAGTAGTTTATTTTTATGTATGCATAGAGCTTGATTTGTACTTTTTTCTATTTATTCAACTTATACTCTTCTATTCAATGATTTATTGAGATTTATTATTACATTTATTATGATTTCATTCATCGTCGTTATCTCTATGTTCTTTTAGATCGTTCTCACATGTTATAGATATGATTATTATTTGTTTCATTTTGTACTTGCATGAGTGTAAAACTTATTTGGCTTCGACTTTTATTATTTTTATTTGTTTCGGTATAGCTTTTTGACTGATTCCTTAGTCGGTAATCAAATATTGACTAAAATATCAACCTCATAATTGCCGACGGGAATATTATCCACTAATTTAGCTGGTAAATTTAACAATAGAAATTTCAGTCGGTAATTGATTACTGGCTGACATCTCCACCGATTATTCAGTCGGAAAGTTTGTCATCTGATCAGCCCGTAAAAGTAGAAGCATATCAGCCAAAAAAGTATTTCTGTCCAACAACTTTGCAACTTACAATTATCTCCCATAATTTTATTGGATTTCAAAATTACCAGTAGAATTAGGTTTCTTACTATCTGATTTGTTCATTGTTAATCTATCATTTTGATGTTGTGCCAAAATTATTATGAATATATACATTTTTTATTTTATTTTATGTCAAAATAGAAAAAAAATATAAGCACAAATGACCTTAAATTTTTTTTATATACATCTTCAATTTTTTTGTTTAACTTATTAAATAATTACAATTATAATTATATTTTCATGTGATTTTGTATAAAAATACTTTAATTGATCTTATAATCTAAATTTTAAATAAACCATAATATTTAAATAAGGAATATACATATTATAAAATTTAGATATTTAACACAAACAACTATTTGCTCACATAACATCTAAATATCATTAAAAAAGCCTAATCTCACTCTCTCTGTTATCTTTCATGTTGTCGGTCCTATCATTCTTCGGTATAAGATCATGTCACTAGAGCTGAAAATGAGCTAGGCTTCGACAAGATATTTATGACTCAATTCAATTAAAGCTAAATAAAGATCATTTGATCGATCACTTGAGCACCAAAATCATTGAAGTTTGTGAATAAACTCAATTAAAACTCAATTACAAGTTTTTCATGAACAATATTATTTAAATATTTATTTTGAGGCTCGACAAGCACTATTTGACACCGCTAGATTATTTTTTTCAATAAGTACATATATAAAGCTCGATAAGGCTTTATAGCTAACTTATTTTGTTAAATGAGTGGCTTGTTAAATGCCTGATGATTCTTATATTAGTTGAGCTCAAATCAAGCTCAAGTAAAGCTCGAATAAGGTATGCATATGTACAAGCTCATACATAGTCCTAGAACCTCAAATTGATCTCAAGCCGATCTAAAATATGCTCTCAATAAATGAGCATGAGTTTGAGTTTGAGCTTGGGCAAACCCTATCAAAGCTCAGCTCAATTTCTTTGTAACCCAACCTATTGCGCTCCTTTACACACCGTTTTGCAGTGAAATGTTATCACAATTTCGTTGATATTTTTGGCAACATGCTCTTATCACAATTTCTCATTAACAATCCTATGCTGAGATCTCATCCTCTTATGATTTCTTCCTCACATGATGCTCCTCTTACTAATACCTTCGATAATAAGCTTATGTGGCAAGATCATGATGATCTCCAGCCTTCAAGTCCTCAAGCCGATAAGACTGAAGTGATTTTTCATAACTCCATTAACAAAGTGCAATCTCATAAGAGTGGTTAACATTATTTGTTAAGTATGTAAATTGCAATATTTTAGAAGCCATGTATTTTATATATCCCTTACTTTGAAATTTCAGCATCTTGTCATTTCAAAAAATTATATTGCATTTAGATCAAATTTACCTCAAGGACAAGTATAACATCGATGAATTTAGATTTTTAAGCCATTAAAAGCAAGGGTATCAAATCACGTTGGGCTTGTTTGAAATAAAGTTAACTCAACTCAAAATTATTTGACACGAATTCGACGCGAGCAATTTATGAATTAGAAAGTCTAAACTAAATTTGACTCATTTTCAACTCAACTGACTTGAACTTGACTTGCATGAACAACGTAATATAAGGCAAAATAATACTTTGGATATTATTCTAGTAAAAGCGGGGTAAGATTCGGTTTGACGTGGTAATTTCGGATCAAATTTTTTCGTGGGCCAATTTATTAGTTTAGGTTTTTAGGATTTGATAGGTAACTCACATTCAATCTCAAAAAATTAAATATGTTGAGGGGTGCTTTGGAATTACTTTTATTTTTTTATTTTCTATTTTCACAAATTTTTTTTAAAATTTTTTGTTTGATATTATATGTTTGTTTTTTAAAACTCTTAAAGAACCTAAAAATTATTTTAAGTATTTTTAAAAATATTAATATTTATTTTAAAAATAAAGAATAAAAACATATAGAAAATTAAAATTAATTGAGAGTTTTTCGAGCAAAATTCTTGCGAAGTTCAAATATTACGAAAATTTTTTTACTCCTTGGAAGAAAGACCATTTCGGCATTTTGCAGTCACCGTCGTCCTTCCGGCATCCGTTGTCGCCGCCGTCTCGTACTCTGTTCGAACCCTGATGCCAAAATTTCTCATCGATACCTCTCCGGAACAGCCATGGCGTGGCGCTTCCTTTGGTTCCAGTTACTAAGAAGAAACCCTTCGTCTCTTCTCCTGCATTCCTCTCGTCCAACTCTTTCCTCAATTCCCCCTTTTTCTCCAAGGTCTATACTTTCTGGTTACTTCATTTTCTTCGCTTTCGTGTGATACTCTCTTCACCACTAATCCCTCTCTGTGCAGGAACGTTCTTCTCACCAAAATCAACAGCTCCGATTCTTTTGTTTTCTTTAATTGCTCGGTTTTCGCGAGGGGTTTGAGTTTTGGGTTGGTGAACCTCGTGCTATCTGATGGGAAGCCGAAGTTTGAAATCCACGAGATGGATCCGCCAAAGAAGGAGAAGTGGAAGAGCAAGAAACGGCTAAAGATGCAGAGGAAGAGGGAGAAGAGAAAACGGAAGGAAGCGAACAGGAGAGACCCTCGTCGAATTGGTCCTAAAGGGAAGAAGAAGCAGAAGTTCCCCACTGCTGAAGCCCGGATCAAGTACAAGATAGAGAAGGTGAGTTTGGCTTTCAATTTCACTCGTCTTGTTTCTTAGTTTAAGGAACTCTGGTTTTTTTTAGCATCTTCGTCATATAATTTGATTTTCTCAAACTAATCATGTCTTCCTCTATATGTAACCTGATCATAGTCTTGTTGAATTGGTTTTAGTACAAAATAGGTTGTTTGTGGCACTGTAATTGCATGATAATCAGCGTCAAGTTTCCATAAAATTCTTGCTGATCATATTTTGTTTATTCATTGTTTAAAGCATTTTTTGTATTTCTTTCCTCTGTTCTCTTTATTATGTTGTTCTCCTGATAGCCAAATTTTTTTCTTCCGCAACTCTTTAACCCTACATGACTTGCATTACATAATTCTCATAGGAAGAGCCTTTGGTTTCAAAATTATTATTTGTTGTATCCAGATATGTCTTGTGAATCACAACCAAGATATAGAGCGTTGGACAAACGAGAGAAACACAGAAAGGGAGATTGAGAGAGAGTATGTGCACAACAACACAAGAGTTTTGATAAAGTAAATTCTGTCGTTATTTATTGTAAAAATTACCTCTCTTTATAGATTTCAGGGCTATCTAATTTCTTTGTATTAATAGGGATGTTACAAGTTATTATGACACATTTTCATATTTATAATTGCTTCTAACACTCTTTCATATTCATAATCGATATTAGCACTATTTTGTATTCATAACTGCTTGGAGAGGGGTATTCAATGGCTCGATTTTCTTATCATGCAATCAATTAAAAGCCTTTGATCGGCCGACAGACATTCGATCGACCGAAAAGTCGTCGGTTTGCCCTCTCAAGGGAATCCCGAGTAAAGCCCTCCTGTCTTTAGATTGAGTTTGAGCAGTTGGGCAGAGGGTGTACCACCTTAATTGAAGTGGCAGCTCTCCTTCGACAAGTGGCCTTCTAAGAGGATCAGAAAGACGTTTTGTGGGGGGCACTTTGACAATGTTATGAGAAGTTTCGAAATTGGCCGAGGGAATGGTTTATGAACGACTATTTCTCGGATTGGGTTCCTTCTATTTATTTATTTGGTTGTGTTTTTTGTTCGGTTTGCTCAGAGTTCTAACTGAACGAAATAATGCTTGGTGTTTTCATAATTTGACTATCTCGATATATTGTTCTTTAATGTTCATAAAAAAAACCTACTTGATTTTCTCAAGATTCGTGTGAACATATTTTTGATATACATATTTAGTTCTTCGATTTTCTTACTACATGAAAGCGATAACTGTGATAAGAATAAAAGAAAAAAATGTAAAAAATTGACTTATTTATTATGTTATAAGCACTTTTAATAATTAAACTTATTGGATTTTCATACTTGTAGTTCTTATAAATAGGATGTGATCAAAACTTCTCTATCATATTTTCTCAGTTTTTTGTCCTTCAGTCGGTTGTTAATAGAAGAGATACTTATGGCGAGTAGCAAGAAGTCATTTGTTGAGGTTGTAATGAGGCAGTCATGATGAAGGCCTTCTGAATTTCGACTGGAAAATTATGCTTTTCCAAAGATGCAGGGGTGAAAAAGAAAGGATAGGGTAGCCGACTTGTCATAAAAAAAACGAGGGATGAGGTCGACCTGTAATAACAAAGGGGAAGAAGGGAGGTCAGCCGGTCGACACAAAAAGACTGAAAGAAATAGCAGGTCGGAGTGAGAAAAGCGGGTCAAATAGGTGTCCCATAAGAAACAAAGTGTGGAGGAATTAGAGGAAGCAAGTGAGTCATCTGACTCAATGTCATTCCATCATGAGATGGGAAGCTGGGAGAACGTGGGCCCCACTGTTGCGTTGGTCCTTGCCCCCTGCATCAATCCATGAACGACATGATCAACAACCGGTCCAAGTGGTCACAGAGGCTTAGATACTGCCACGAGGGGGTACATCTAACTTTCCTTCATTTAGTGAGATTAGCCGGGCGGTTGTCCAGGCGCTTTTTGGTGAGAGCATTCGATCATCTGAAGTGGATTAGATTCTTAGAACAAGGAAACCTGATCCTTTTTTATTGAGTAAATTTGTTGTGTTTTTCTATCATTTATTCTTGCGTATGAGACCGTGTAAATCATTAACTCATCGATGATGAGAGCTGGTCATTCTCCGATTTCAGAGACGGTCAAGGAACCGTCAGCTCCGACTGAAGGTATAGGCGCATCCAGTCGTCTATCTGCTCTTGAGGATGTTGAGAGGAAGGCTGATGGTGGACGAGGATCACTAGTGTCGTTGGCTTACCAAATGGACAAAACCGTTGCCTCCTTCGCCCAAGAAGCTGGTCTGCAGAGGGATGTTGCCATAACGTACCTGAAGGAAGAAATGGTGGTCCTTTGCCAGGAATACATGATTGAGTTGACGGTTCTCCGGGCGGACATGGGGACTCTCCAAACCAAGCTGATAGAGGTCTGAATTACTTGCTCAATCTTATGAGTTCGAGCAAAGGAAGAGAGTATTGAGAGGTTTAAGTTTTAGAGCGCTTGCCCTATATCAGAGTCTAGTGAGTTATGGCCTTGTGTCGGCCAAGGCGGCCAAAAATCCAAGGGTAAAATATTTCCTGTTTTGAATAAATAAAAATTTAATTTCATGACATTTCAAAATCTTATGTCATTTTCTTTTCTTAAAATTCGTTCTGAATTGATGTAAATTGCTTGAGATCGGGGGACAAATTTGTGGTGTTTTGATTTCCTTGAGTACCCTATATATAATGGTCAAGTAGAAAAGGGGGTTTGCACTTTTCAAATCTCACTTTCTCTTACCTTCAATCGTTTTATATCTCTTCCCTTGGGCTCATTTGCTTCTAGGGATTCACATGGCTTCTAAGTATTCTCCACAACTCTTTGATTTGGTGCCAGTGAGAAGAGATCTTCCTTTATGTCGTTTAACGCAGAGCTACTTGAAGACACCTGTGTATACAATACAAGTATAACACTTGAGGCAATGGAGCCAAAGGTGAGTGCAAGTGATAACTTTGGCAAAGATCTGATTTTCTACTGAAAATAGCTCTGGTGGGGGCTTTGACTGCCCTTCTATCATGAGATTCGGTCAATTCTCAACCACTACGAATTCAATCCCGTGAAAATAAAACCAAATTCAGTTGAGGACGCGATGACCTTCGTGATCTACTTGCGGTGAATGGAGATTCTAAGAGTTGTTTTCCTATGATATGTTTGGGGCAGTTGCAGTTTATCAATAAGTTGCTTTGCAGCAGCCCTGGGAAGCTGCTGCAGATAAGCTGGCTGAGTGTTTTATTTTACAGTTTGAAAATAGCTATGCAACAGCTATTTCTGGACAAATGATCATTCTATCCCTGTAGTAATATTTTGCAACAAAACTGTTATAGCAATATATTTGATACTTGAAATGTATAGATCCACTTCAGAAAATTATAAAAAATGAGTTATGTACCTCACTTAAAAGTGAGTATCAAGATTTTTAAAAAAAGAAAAAAAATTAAAATTACATTTAATAATATGATGATGTTATTTTTAAAATGCAGACGTCGTATATCAAGAGCAACGCCTAACCTCTAGGGATGCAATTCATTCTCAATCACTGTCGGCAGTGGAATCTGCCCATCGGAAGAAGCCACATTTCTCCGTGATTCTCTTTGAACACCTGTAAAACTCTCTCCCGTAGCTATGTGTCTGACGTGACGTCAATAGGAAAGTTTGAAGTCCACAATGGCTGAGAAATCGTTGGGAGATCCCTGAAATCCTAGAGTTCATCTTTCTTGAATGATATGGACGATAATCCATTAGTCATAACACAAGTTGAAATTGCTAACAGAAGTAATTAATTATAATTTTTTGTAGGTCTGAGGTCTTAGAGAACATATTGTTTGAAGTAACGAATCAGTCACTGCAAAAAGACAACAAACCTTATAAAAACAGGGTTCTTGTTTGTCTTAACCCCACATATAACCAAGCTCGTGTGTCTCACATATGCATATCATCAAAAAAAGGCCATCCAAAAGATTCTCAAAAAACATTTTGCCGAAAAGAAGAGAGGAACTTGGTTGCTGCAATAGGATTTCACATGACACCAACTAACAGCAACTAACAGGCCATCCAGAAGATCTCATAAGGTCAAACTTCTCATCATGAACTTCTCAGACCCACCAAAAATAGAAAACAAATTAAATACAAATGAAAAAAAAAACACATTTGAATAGCGTACAAAACCCAAACAATCAATATCAAATATATATTGGGAACGGAAATAAACAAGAACGGTTAAAAATTGATAACAGAAGTAAGTAATTATAGTTTTTTGCAGACATGAGGTCTTAGAGAACTTAGTATATAAACCAACGAATTTGTCACAATAAAAAGACAGTAGACCTTATCAAAAATGAGTTTTTGTTTGATTTTAACCCATGTAATACCAAGTTTGTGTCTGTCATATATGCATATCACCAAAAAAAGACATTCTAGGAGAATCTCAAAAGCTATTGTACCGAAAAAAAGAGATGAGTTTGGTTGCCTTCATCAGGATTTCACATGTGACACCAACCAATTGCGATTAACAGACAATGCAGAAGAACCTATAAGANAAACCAATCAACTTCCGCTTTTAGAAAAAAAGGGAATAACTGTAATTATCCAAATTGTGAAACTTTCGAAGAAGTTAACCTAAACAATCTAAATGTTTGGGACATGAACTGGAAAGTTGATAAACAACTAAACCTAGAGTCCCAAACCTATGGTTGAGTTACTTTTTTATCTTTTAATTAAATGTCCTTAATAAGATCTTAACTTAAAATTACACATTTACCCCTAGTGTCTTAGGAGCTTTGTAGTAAGCTAAGTTTAATCTAAAGATACGTGAGAATTAGTTGGAAGATAAACCATAATTAATGCCCTTCAAACACTATATGCTCAAGTTTGCTTGTCCCTCTCTTGTGGGTTAATTGAGATATACAACTGAGCACAACTTAAACCTAATGAACTTCGGGGTGATCTATTCAATAACATAATAAGTTCAAGTGAACTCGAAATGGTTTAAAGGATTATTAACAATTGTTCAGGGTTGTGCCCTGAACACTTTATAATCTTTTGGATATTTTGAAGAACAATTGAACTTATTATGCTTTGTTCAAGAAAATCATCCATTAAGATCCGAGGGTAAACTCATTTGCGAGACATGTTTATCGATATTTGCAAGAAGTTGTAGATGTTCCTTTAGATAAACAAGGATGTTTGGGTCGGGTAGTGCAGGGTATGGGCTTTCAAAACTATGACAGAGAAAGGCAGATGACAGAACAAAACTGGGCCTCATATTATAGGGGCATGGCCGCATGGGTACCTCCTTATATACTTGAGACTTGGTTCCACATACTGAGTATAAGAGGAAGATGACAAATTTATTCAATGCATTAAATATATATAATTTATTTATATAATAGTTTAATATGTTAAAAAAGATAGACACTTAGATTGGGGCTCATAATGGTTGAGTTAAACACCTACAAACAAAACATTAAGCTAATTTGTGGTGGGTTGATGATAAATCTTGACATATCTATTTACATTAAATAGTTTTGTTGTTAATAAAATTAATTTACAATCTTATTTTAATATTAATTGCTCTTTGCAATTTTTCATAAGATGAGTATGTGCGCCTAAAGGATGCTTAAAGATATGGTCCAACAAGAGTTAGTATCACTAGTACTTAGTCTTATCACTTAAAATTTAAGACTCTTTGGGGGAGGGGGTGTAAAAGAGAAGGAGGGTCCATGGCCTTGACGCATAAGGATTTTCTTATGAGGCACATCACTTCATCTCTGGTGAAAGGTCATCGTTAGTTGATGATGAAGTCGATAAAGATTTGTAGGTTCGCTTCGTTGCTGATTTACTTTAGGTGTACTCTAGGTTGAAGTCCCCGATGGAGGATACAGTGCAAGCTAGTAATGCTAGGGATGAGAGGCTCAAGGCCAATACTGAGCGGCTGCAATGCAAAGCACCTATGTGTGGCAAATAATCTATACTCGAGGAGGAGGAGGAGGACTAACATAAAGAGTAGTTTATTTTTATGTATGCATAGAGCTTGATTTGTACTTTTTTCTATTTATTCAACTTATGCTCTTCTATTCATTGATTTATTGAGATTTATTATTATATTTATTATGATTTCATTCATCGTCGTTATCTCTATGTTCTTTTAGATCGTTCTCACTTGTTATAAATATGATTATTATTTGTTTCATTTTGTACTTGCATGAGTGTAAAATTTATTTGGCTACGACTTTTATTATTTTTATTTGTTTCAGTATAGCTTTTCGACTGATTCCTTAGTCGGTAATCAAATATTGACTAAAATATCAACCTCATAATTGCCGACGGGAATATTATCCACTAATTTAGCTGGTAAATTTAACAATAGAAATTTCAGTCGGTAATTGATTACTGGCTGACATCTCCACCGATTATTCAGTCGGAAAGTTTGTCATCTGATCAGCCCGTAAAAGTAGAAGCATATCAGCCAAAAAAGTATTTCTGTCCAACAACTTTGCAACTTACAATTATCTCCCATAATTTTATTGGATTTCAAAATTACCAGTAGAATTAGGTTTCTTACTATCTGATTTGTTCATTGTTAATCTATCATTTTGATGTTGTGCCAAAATTATTATGAATATATACATTTTTTATTTTATTTTATGTCAAAATAGAAAAAAAATATAAGCACAAATGACCTTAAATTTTTTTTATATACATCTTCAATTTTTTTGTTTAACTTATTAAATAATTACAATTATAATTATATTTTCATGTGATTTTGTATAAAAATACTTTAATTGATCTTATAATCTAAATTTTAAATAAACCATAATATTTAAATAAGGAATATACATGTTATATAATTTAGACATTTAACACAAACAACTATTTGCTCACATAACATCTAAATATCATTAAAAAAGCCTAATCTCACTCTCTCTGTTATCTTTCATGTTGTCGGTCCTATCATTCTTCGGTATAAGATCATGTCACTAGAGCTGAAAATGAGCTAGGCTTCGACAAGATATTTATGACTCAATTCAATTAAAGCTAAATAAAGATCATTTGATCGATCACTTGAGCACCAAAATCATTGAAGTTTGTGAATAAACTCAATTAAAACTCAATTACAAGTTTTTCATGAACAATATTATTTAAATATTTATTTTGAGGCTCGACAAGCACTATTTGACACCGCTAGATTATTTTTTTCAATAAGTACATATATAAAGCTCGATAAGGCTTTATAGCTAACTTATTTTGTTAAATGAGTGGCTTGTTAAATGCCTGATGATTCTTATATTAGTTGAGCTCAAATCAAGCTCAAGTAAAGCTCGAATAAGGTATGCATATGTACAAGCTCAAACATAGTCCTAGAACCTCAAATTGATCTCAAGCCGATCTAAAATATGCTCTCAATAAATGAGCATGAGTTTGAGTTTGAGCTTGGGCAAACCCTATCAAAGCTCAGCTCAATTTCTTTGTAACCCAACCTATTGCGCTCCTTTACACACCGTTTTGCAGTGAAATGTTATCACAATTTCGTTGATATTTTTGCCAACGTGCTCTTATCACAATTTCTCATTAACAATCCTATGCTGAGATCTCATCCTCTTATGATTTCTTCCTCACATGATGCTCCTCTTACTAATACCTTCGATAATAAGCTTATGTGGCAAGATCATGATGATCTCCAGCCTTCAAGTCCTCAAGCCGATAAGACTGAAGTGATTTTTCATAACTCCATTAACAAAGTGCAATCTCATAAGAGTGGTTAACATTATTTGTTAAGTATGTAAATTGCAATATTTTAGAAGCCATGTATTTTATATATCCCTTACTTTGAAATTTCAGCATCTTGTCATTTCAAAAAATTATATTGCATTTAGATCAAATTTACCTCAAGGACAAGTATAACATCGATGAATTTAGATTTTTAAGCCATTAAAAGCAAGGGTATCAAATCACGTTGGGCTTGTTTGAAATAAAGTTAACTCAACTCAAAATTATTTGACACGAATTCGACGCGAGCAATTTATGAATTAGAAAGTCTAAACTAAATTTGACTCATTTTCAACTCAACTGACTTGAACTTGACTTGCATGAACAACGTAATATAAGGCAAAATAATACTTTGGATATTATTCTAGTAAAAGCGGGGTAAGATTCGGTTTGACGTGGTAATTTCGGATCAAATTTTTTCGTGGGCCAATTTATTAGTTTAGGTTTTTAGGATTTGATAGGTAACTCACATTCAATCTCAAAAAATTAAATATGTTGAGGGGTGCTTTGGAATTACTTTTATTTTTTTATTTTCTATTTTCACAAATTTTTTTTTAATTTTTTTGTTTGATATTATATGTTTGTTTTTTAAAACTCTTGAAGAACCTAAAAATTATTTTAAGTATTTTTAAAAATATTAATATTTATTTTAAAAATAAAGAATAAAAACATATAGAAAATTAAAATTATTGAGAGTTTTTCGAGCAAAATTCTTGCGAAGTTCAAATATTACGAAAATTTTTTTACTCCTTGGAAGAAAGACCATTTCGGCATTTTGCAGTCACCGTCGTCCTTCCGGCATCCGTTGTCGCCGCCGTCTCGTACTCTGTTCGAACCCTGATGCCAAAATTTCTCATCGATACCTCTCCGGAACAGCCATGGCGTGGCGCTTCCTTTGGTTCCAGTTACTAAGAAGAAACCCTTCGTCTCTTCTCCTGCATTCCTCTCGTCCAACTCTTTCCTCAATTCCCCCTTTTTCTCCAAGGTCTATACTTTCTGGTTACTTCATTTTCTTCGCTTTCGTGTGATACTCTCTTCACCACTAATCCCTCTCTGTGCAGGAACGTTCTTCTCACCAAAATCAACAGCTCCGATTCTTTTGTTTTCTTTAATTGCTCGGTTTTCGCGAGGGGTTTGAGTTTTGGGTTGGTAAACCTCGTGCTATCTGATGGGAAGCCGAAGTTCGAAATCCACGAGATGGATCCGCCAAAGAAGGAGAAGTGGAAGAGCAAGAAACGGCTAAAGATGCAGAGGAAGAGGGAGAAGAGAAAACGGAAGGAAGCGAACAGGAGAGACCCTCGTCGAATTGGTCCTAAAGGGAAGAAGAAGCAGAAGTTCCCCACTGCTGAAGCCCGGATCAAGTACAAGATAGAGAAGGTGAGTTTGGCTTTCAATTTCACTCGTCTTGTTTCTTAGTTTAAGGAACTCTGGTTTTTTTTAGCATCTTCGTCATATAATTTGATTTTCTCAAACTAATCATGTCTTCCTCTATATGTAACCTGATCATAGTCTTGTTGAATTGGTTTTAGTACAAAATAGGTTGTTTGTGGCACTGTAATTGCATGATAATCAGCGTCAAGTTTCCATAAAATTCTTGCTGATCATATTTTGTTTATTCATTGTTTAAAGCATTTTTTGTATTTCTTTCCTCTGTTCTCTTTATGATGTTGTTCTCCTGATAGCCAACTATTTTTCTTCCGCAACTCTTTAACCCTACATGACTTGCATTACATAATTCTCATAGGAAGAGCCTTTGGTTTCAAAATTATTATTTGTTGTATCCAGATATGTCTTGTGAATCACAACCAAGATATAGAGCGTTGGACAAACGAGAGAAACACAGAAAGGGAGATTGAGAGAGAGTATGTGCACAACAACACAAGAGTTTTGATAAAGTAAATTCTGTCGTTATTTATTGTAAAAATTACCTCTCTTTATAGATTTCAGGGCTATCTAATTTCTTTGTATTAATAGGGATGTTACAAGTTATTATGACACATTTTCATATTTATAATTGCTTCTAACACTCTTTCATATTCATAATCGATATTAGCACTATTTTGTATTCATAACTGCTTGGAGAGGGGTATTCAATGGCTCGATTTTCTTATCATGCAATCAATTAAAAGCCTTTGATCGGCCGACAGACATTCGATCGACCGAAAAGTCGTCGGTTTGCCCTCTCAAGGGAATCCCGAGTAAAGCCCTCCTGTCTTTAGATTGAGTTTGAGCAGTTGGGCAGAGGGTGTACCACCTTAATTGAAGTGGCAGCTCTCCTTCGACAAGTGGCCTTCTAAGAGGATCAGAAAGACGTTTTGTGGGGGGCACTTTGACAATGTTATGAGGAGTTTCGAAATCGGCTGAGGGAATGGTTTATGAACGACTATTTCTCGGATTGGGTTCCTTCTATTTATTTATTTGGTTGTGCTTTTGTTCGGTTTGCTCAGAGTTCTAACTGAACGAAATAATGCTTGGTGTTTTCATAGTTTGACTATCTCGATATATTGTTCTTTAATGTTCATAAAAAAAACCTACTTGATTTTATCAAGATTCGTGTGAACATATTTTTGATATACATATTTAGTTCTTCGATTTTCTTACTACATGAAAGCGATAACTGTGATAAGAATAAAAGAAAAAAATGTAAAAAATTGACTTATTTATTATGTTATAAGCACTTTTAATAATTAAACTTATTGGATTTTCATACTTGTAGTTCTTATAAATAGGATGTGATCAAAACTTCTCTATCATATTTTCTCAGTTTTTTGTCCTTCAGTCGGTTGTTAATAGAAGAGATACTTATGGCGAGTAGCAAGAAGTCATTTGTTGAGGTTGTAATGAGGCAGTCATGATGAAGGCCTTCTGAATTTCGACTGGAAAATTATGCTTTTCCAAAGATGCAGGGGTGAAAAAGAAAGGATAGGGTAGCCGACTTGTCATAAAAAAAACGAGGGATGAGGTCGACCTGTAATAACAAAGGGGAAGAAGGGAGGTCAGCCGGTCGACACAAAAAGACTGAAAGAAATAGCAGGTCGGAGTGAGAAAAGCGGGTCAAATAGGTGTCCCATAAGAAACAAAGTGTGGAGGAATTAGAGGAAGCAAGTGAGTCATCTGACTCAATGTCATTCCATCATGAGATGGGAAGCTGGGAGAACGTGGGCCCCACTGGTGCGTTGGTCCTTGCCCCCTGCATCAATCCATGAACGACATGATCAACAACCGGTCCAAGTGGTCACAGAGGCTTAGATACCGCCACGAGGGGGTACAACTAACTTTCCTTCATTTAGTGAGATTAGTCGGGCGGTTGTCCAGGCGCTTTTTGGTGAGAGCATTCGATCATCTGAAGTGGATTAGATTCTTAGAACAAGGAAACCTGATCCCTTTTTATTGAGTAAATTTGTTGTGTTTTTCTATCATTTATTCTTGTGTATGAGACCGTGTAAATCATTAACTCATCGATGATGAGAGCTGGTCATTCTCCGATTTCAGAGACGGTCAAGGAACCGTCAGCTCCGACTGAAGGTATAGGCGCATCCAGTCGTCTATCTGCTCTTGAGGATGTTGAGAGGAAGGCTGATGGTGGACGAGGATCACTAGTGTCGTTGGCTTACCAAATGGACAAAACCGTTGCCTCCTTCGCCCAAGAAGCTGGTCTGCAGAGGGATGTTGCCATAACGTACCTGAAGGAAGAAATGGTGGTCCTTTGCCAGGAATACATGATTGAGTTGACGGTTCTCCGGGCGGACATGGGGACTCTCCAAACCAAGCTGATAGAGGTCTGAATTACTTGCTCAATCTTATGAGTTCGAGCAAAGGAAGAGAGTATTGAGAGGTTTAAGTTTTAGAGCGCTTGCCCTATATCAGAGTCTAGTGAGTTATGGCCTTGTGTCGGCCAAGGCGGCCAAAAATCCAAGGGTAAAATATTTCCTGTTTTGAATAAATAAAAATTTAATTTCATGACATTTCAAAATCTTATGTCATTTTCTTTTCTTAAAATTCGTTCTGAATTGATGTAAATTGCTTGAGATCGGGGGACAAATTTGTGGTGTTTTGATTTTCTTGAGTACCCTATATATAATGGTCAAGTAGAAAAGGGTGTTTGCACTTTTCAAATCTCACTTTCTCTTACCTTCAATCGTTTTATATCTCTTCCCTTGGGCTCATTTGCTTCTAGGGATTCACATGGCTTCTAAGTATTCTCCACAATTCTTTGATTTGGTGCCAGTGAGAAGAGATCTTCCTTTACGTCGTTTAACGCAGAGCTACTTGAAGACACCTGTGTATACAATACAAGTATAACACTTGAGGCAATGGAGCCAAAGGTGAGTGCAAGTGATAACTTTGGCAAAGATCTGATTTTCTACTGAAAATAGCTCTGGTGGGGGCTTTGACTGCCCTTCTATCATGAGATTCGGTCAATTCTCAACCACTACGAATTCAATCCCGTGAAAATAAAACCAAATTCAGTTGAGGACGCGATGACCTTCGTGATCTACTTGCGGTGAATGGAGATCCCAAGAGCTGTTTTCCTAGGATATGTTTGGGGCAGTTGCAGTTTATCAATAAGTTGCTATGCAGCAGCCCTGGGAAGCTGCTGCAGATAAGCTGGCTGGGTGTTTTATTTTACAGTTTGAAAATAGCTATGCAACAGCTGTTTCTGGACAAATGACCATTCTATCCCTGTAGTAATATTTTGAAACAAAACTGTTATAGCAATATATTTGATACTTGAAATGTATAGATCCACTTCAGAAAATTATAAAAAATGAGTTATGTACCTCACTTAAAAGTGAGTATCAAGATTTTTAAAAAAAGAAAAAAAATTAAAATTACATTTAATAATATGATGATGTTATTTTTAAAATGCAGACGGCGTATGTCAAGAGCAACGCCAACCTCTAGGGATGCAATTCATTCTCAATCACTGCCGGCAGTGGAATCTGCTCATCGGAAGAAGTCACATTTCTCCGTGATTCTCTTTGAACACCTGTAAAACTCTCTCCCGTAGCTATGTGTCTGACGTGACGTTAATAGGAAAGTATGAAGTCCACAATGGCTGAGAAATCGTTGGGAGATCCCTGAAATCCTAGAGTTCATCTTTCTTGAATGATATGGACGATAATCCATTAGTCATAACACAAGTTGAAATTGCTAACAGAAGTAATTAATTATAATTTTTTGTAGGTCTGAGGTCTTAGAGAACATATTGTTTGAAGTAACGAATCAGTCACTGCAAAAAGACAACAAACCTTATAAAAACAGGGTTCTTGTTTGTCTTAACCCCACATATAACCAAGCTCGTGTGTCTCACATATGCATATCATCAAAAAAAGGCCATCCAAAAGATTCTCAAAAAACATATTGCCGAAAAGAAGAGAGGAACTTGGTTGCTGCAATAGGATTTCACATGACACCAACTAACAGCAACTAACAGGCCATCCAGAAGATCTCATAAGGTCAAACTTCTCATCATGAACTTCTCAGACCCACCAAAAATAGAAAACAAATTAAATACAAATGAAAAAAAAAACACATTTGAATAGCGTACAAAACCCAAACAATCAATATCAAATATATATTGGGAACGGAAATAAACAAGAACGGTTAAAAATTGATAACAGAAGTAAGTAATTATAGTTTTTTGCAGACATGAGGTCTTAGAGAACTTAGTATATAAACCAACGAATTTGTCACAATAAGAAGACAGTAGACCTTATCAAAAATGAGTTTTTGTTTGATTTTAACCCATGTAATACCAAGTTTGTGTCTGTCATATATGCATATCACCAAAAAAAGACATTCTAGGAGAATCTCAAAAGCTATTGTACCGAAAAAAAGAGATGAGTTTGGTTGCCTTCATCAGGATTTCACATGTGACACCAACCAATTGCGATTAACAGACAATGCAGAAGAACCTATAAGATCAAACGTCTAATTATCGACCCTTTAACCCACTAAAACAAAAACAAATGAAATACAAATGGAAAATAAAAAAAAAACCATTACAAATAGTTGTTTTGATTGAATATACTAAGCCATTATAACTAAAAGTATTGTAAGCATATATATGCGAGTTCCTTACAATACATTAGCTTACAATTCTGATTTGTCTCTTAAAAAAAAAAAAGCAAAAGACTTGCATTGAAGTAGTGATGGGGCAGTGAACCGAACAATTTATGTTATATATGAGAGCACGTCTTTCATACACAAATAATTCTTATTTTACACTACACAAAATAACAAGAGTTTGTATTGTAATCACCACAGGTATGTGAGAGCGTAAATGACAATATTAATATATATGCATAAAAGGTAAATCTAAGCTACATTATAATTTTTATAAGAATGATAATTATCTGGTTTGGTCATTACTTGACTTATGCCTGGACCACTCCCAGCTCAATTCACTAGGTAATGAAGATATTCTTCTTAATAAAAAAAAAAATTGCTTTGAACTTCAGAAGTAACTTAATGCTATCACTTATAACTAAGGTTTACTTAATCCTCACACAAAGCTTGATTTCTAGATAAACACAATAAGGACGACAATATAAAATACAAATTCTAAGAAGCTGTAAGAATCACTTTACAAAGATCCAAAGAAGATTTTAAAGTTTTTGACGAATACTTCGATTCTTTCTTTGAAAATTATGTTCTCTAATTGATAATTTATTTTCTTGTGAAATCATTCGGTATATATAATCATTAACATTGTTAAAAGCATACTTGATTGTTGCCTTAAATTGTAAGAATCTGTTTTCATGTGTTTCAATTGCAATTTGGTTGAAGTTCCGAGTTCCCACAGCCCATCAATTAAATTTTGAAGTTGTTGAAAAGCAGATTTATCCCATTTACTTGTATATTGCCATTGGAAAAATTTTAAAACTTCTAAGACTCCTATTTATTTACCTATCTAACACCTAAACTTTACTTCTGAAATTTATACCACCCAAGTCTTTCATATCACATTAAAAGTACCTATATTTTAATATTTTAAATGTGATGCACACCTTCTCATTCATAGGCAAGGTAAAATTAATGTTTAGGTGTTAGATATGTAAATACATTGGAATTGAGTAGCAGGTTATGTAAATCTATCACCTTAAAATTGTTGCCTTGAACCATGCAATTAGAGGACTACTCTATTTGCTGCTGAGTTTTCATTGAGGAATATTCATGGCCTGCATTGTCTTTTTTCTCCCAAGATTTATATGTAGGATGCCAGCATTTATAGTTAATCAATTTCCATAAGAGTTTCCTGACTACTTTCTTGTGAAACTAAGTTTCATATTTTAAACTTTGCAGGCTAAAGTAAAGGAAGCATTATTGGTAGAAAAGCTTAAAAAATATGAAGTTTCCCAAATTCAAGGTCCAAATCCAGAAGAAAACTTAACAGGAGAGGAAAGATTTTACATGAAAAAGATGGCACAAAAAAGGTCTAATTATGTGCCAATTGGAAGGAGAGGCATATTTGGAGGAGTAATTCTTAACATGCATTTACATTGGAAAAAACATGAAACAGTTAAAGTTCTTTGCAAACCCTGCAAACCGGGTCAGGTTCATGAATATGCTAAAGAGTTAGCTCGGCTGAGTGGCGGAGTTCTGATAGAAATTATTGGAAATGATACAATAATATTTTATCGCGGCAAGAACTATGTGCAGCCGGAAGTAATGTCCCCTGTTGATACCTTATCTAAGAAAAGAGTATGTTTTCATTGAATGACTTGTTAACCTTATTTTTAAGGGCATTTACATGCATACCACTTAATTCTTTGTAATCACATATCTAACTTCTAAAGTTTAATTTTTACATTTATACCACCCAAATCTTTTATATCACAACTAAAATGCAACTTTTAACTTGAAAAAAAATTTAAATACTCCCTTTTCATGGATAGATAAGGTGAAAAGTATGCAAAAATTGAAGTATAAGTTTTAGATATTTAAATATGAATTAAGTGGTATGTATGCAAATCTTCCTCCTTTTCTAGTCATACTATATGATCAATTTGAAGTTCTTCTGTCCTTTCTGAGCGCTCAAATTTTATAAATACTTTTATTGCTTCTAGGCACTTGAAAAATCGAAGTACGAGCAATCTTTAGAAACTGTGAGAAGATTTATCGCAATAGCTGAGAAGGAACTAGAACTTTATTACAGACATATTGCACTTTACGGCGATCCAAATACTCGAAATGCAGATTTTGTTTACGACCGAGAAAGAAAAAGTCTCCCTAACATAAAAAATATGGTTTCAAGATTTGTTTCTGAAGAAAATGCTGCTAACTGTAGCAAAACCTTTTCGGAAGAACCTCTGGATGAAATTAGTTTAAGTAATGAATATTTTAGTGCAGATGAGGCTGCTTCTGATGACTATTTCATCGCTGGAATTGAAGATGATTCTGATGATGAAAATCTCACAGGAACTGAAACAGATTCAGATGATGAACTTGGAGAAATTAAGGTCAGTTTCTATGATGAATTATTAGAAAATGAAATATGCGTTTTATTCTCGGAATAAAGATTATTTTTTCAGATACAATCCTTCCAGCTTGTTTTTTTGCTTTGATCAACTGTATTGTTTGGCAACAAATAAAAGATAATTTGATGTTTTTTTTTCTAAGTAAATTCCATATCATTCTTTATACTCTCATTTTGCCTCCTTAGAGAGATGAGGCAAATTCGCTTCTATGGTTCCTTTATTTTCCATTCTTCTTTGGTGTTCCCTTCTCTTCCTTCTTTGGTTTAAAGGATTCTATGTCATGAACGTGGATTCAGGTTCTGCAGTAGAAAAAATGCATGAAGAAATGGCATCCCTATTCTATTTTGTACAAAAGCAGCTCTAATGTGGAGAGTTATGGGGTTTCTTGAGAAACTTCAAAATCACGGGAAGCTGAACTCATAGTTGTCACCACTGCTGCAACTTACTAAGCGCAACAAGGTTTTTCTTCCTCTCTTCTTCTATTCCTCTTAAATCTTTCACTGTTCTTGATTATAAATTTCTTTATTTTGCTTAGAGAATAAGCATTTGAATTTAGTTTTTCACAATATTAACAATGTTTGGGGCATTTTAAAAAACTAATTAAGCATTTGAGAAATTTCTTTTTAAATATCAGGAAATCATATGATACTTGATTGCTGAGATTATTTTGCATTGGCCATAACAACTCAGTTCCTCTAGAGGTTAATATGTTAATATGGTCAATCCTGCATACTGATTATGCTAATGTTGGAACTCTCCCTTCTTATTTCTCTCAGCATTGTCCAACTTTCAGAAAAATAAAAGGGAGGATCATAGCCCCTAGAGTTTTTTTTTTCCCCAAATTTGCTCATTTGTATAATGGGATTTTAAATTTTTGTTCAAAGTTTTGCTTATTTTATTTTTTATTTTTTATTGTTTCACTGCAGGGAGGGTCCTCATGTTGAAAAGGATGTAATATAAATTGCAGATAATATATTTTATTTTCCTTTTAGCATCTTTTTGCATAACTAATGCATTGTATTTTTAATTCTTCAGACAACGAATATGATAAGCAAAAATGCTCTTTAGCATTTATTGCCTTTTTTTTTAAATTCCCTTCTGGAGTGAAAGCCTAGAGAGTTAGCTATATGCTATTATAATGTCTTCTTTTAAATATTCCAATTTAGATTTTTAATCTACTTCATTGTATGGTGGATTTTCTTCTTGCCTCAGTTATAATTTTTTGTCCGCTCGCTCTGAAGATCAGATCAGAAATCCATTAGATGAAGAACTTATTGAACACGAGAATGCAATACTCCATTTTATTTTTTGGTTAACAGTTTACTCTGTAGTACAAGTAGGCTTTTTTGCGGAATTACTGATCAAGGTTTCGAGGAAATAATGGGAACGAGATAAATTAGACTTTGATTGTACATCTTCAGGCATTTGAGATGTTTAACCGCCATCACTTCCAGCTCCCATTCAAGTCGATGATTTCGTAATGAAAAGTTTTCTCAATACGTGGTTTTGCATTTTATTGCATGACAACTTGACTTATTTAACATGAAGGTGAACTTTGACTTGGAGGATGCTTCTTTTGATATTTCAATAGTTTCTCCTCTCTTATAGGGTTTAGAGAAGGCTCTTCTTGATGACAAAAATTGAAAACATAGATGATACGTTGTATATCATAAATGTGATTATACGAATCTTGAGAAGATCTAGCAGACTGAGAGTAAATGGCAACAACAAATGGAATCAACTAGCAATATTTCAGTTGGACGAATCATCAGCCGATCAAATAAATATTTGTCCAAACTGAAGAATGTCATGTACCTAGACTGGTGATAACTAAATTGATACGGAAGCATTCACAAAGTCAATGGTCACTTAATAGAACTCTCGTCCGACCTCCTACGATGATTTATACCACAAAGACTGCCTATCAAATTTCAGTGATATACCCTCTGTTTAATAGAATAACACCCTTTCTAAGAACATGGGTCTTTGCAAGGGATTCCCTCGAAAGGATCGGTCGAGCATTCTGAATCAACCAAATGATTATAGATAACCAAGAGAAAACCAACTGACTAGACCGAGTAGTTATGAATGTAAAAAAAAACTTAATAACAATTGCCGATATGGAACGATGCCAATGACGGTTAACAGGGTTAGATAATGCCAAAATCAGTTATAAATAAGTAAATATGTAATGGTTCATAAAAATATTTTAACATTCCCATTAAATTAGGGACAATCATGTCATTCACCAAACACTTCCTATGATCTATAAAAAGGATGAGATGGTCATTTTTATAAGAATGACTACTGGATTTATTCCCAGAAAATTTCTTTCATTTGTGCTTATCTTTCTCCACTCTTTTTTTCTATTCCTCTCATCTGACCAATGCTTTATCCTTTGAGTGTGACCTGGTGGATATTTTGGGATTCAACATTCTAAATGGTGAAGTGAGCGTGAAATCATACCTTCAACGAGAAGAGCGCGTAACGGAGAAGGAACACACAAACTTCTAACATGGAGTCCATTAGGGAATTCATGCAACAATGAATTTAAGTGCTTCATGATTGGATGGCGAGGCAGATTGTTGAACCCACTCGAGTGGTACTTGAGGGCAGAGCATAACCTCTTCCACAGCTCAATCCTCCAACAACTGAAACTCAAGGCGAACAGGCGGCTCAACGAGCTGAGCAAATGGAAGAGTCCTAGAACCTAGGCTGCAAGGATAGTACCACAAGTTGGACAGATCGAAGTTTATCGCTGATTGAAGAATGCGTTCTCTCAGCATATCGTTGAAGCTAAAACCCTAGAAAAAGTTCATGGTTCACTCTCTGAAACCATACGAAGGCCGGAGCGATCCGACCGACCTTATTGCGTTCTTTGAGTTGGACATATACCTTCGCAAGATTGCTGACGCATTAAAATGTTGACTATTGTACACCACCCTGAGAGATTCGATTCTTAGATGGTTCAATGGACTCTCTATTAGAACTATAAATTTCCTTAGAGAGTTCAAGAAACTATTTAGGGCGCAGTTCACTAGTGTCCAAAATTCCCGCAAGTATTCAGAATCCTTTTGGTTTGTAAGGCAGAGACCACGTGAGAGCCTACGGACATACATTACATGGTTCTAGAAGGAGATACTCGAGGTGAGGAACCTAGAGCCAGCAATCGATAAAACGGCCCTGGCGCAGGGTCTGAAGTGTGCTCCTTTTTGATATTTCTTCGGTTTGCGAAAACCTGAAACTTTGACTGAACTTTTAGAGTTAGACAAAAAACACATCGCAACAAAGTACATGAACCCTCCTATCTCAAAAGACGAGAATTCAGACCGTCGATTTGACTAAAAAGGTTCATGGGACAATGTGTGGAGGGAGAAAGATGGCCCTCATCCCAAATGTGAAAAAGGCCACTTGATCGAAATTCACGAAATGAAGTTGATCAAATGATTGCTTAATCTGCGATTGGGGGGAGTCGAGACCCACTTAGCTAAGGGCTTCAATGACAAAACTAGTGGAGGCTATAAAGATCAAGGAGTATTTCTGGAAGGCTCCACCGATGAGAACAGAAGTCCATCTCGAAAATACCAACAAGTATTGTATGTACCACAAAAACCACGACCATGGTATGAAGGAGCGTAGCCACCTCCATAGCTTGGTTAAAGAATTCATACAAGCCAAGAAGCTCAAGGAGTTTGTGGCCCTAGAAGCGTATACTCAGCGATAGGGGAAGTCGCATGTAGAAGACGATTCAAATGAATCTATCTGAGCTAATACTATCCCCATAGAGGGGATGGTATTGAAATGGTATTGAAAATATTGAGAGGTAATTCGATCCGAAAACCTGACAGAAAAAGGGGCTGGTTGGGAGAATTTTGCATTGTAGCTTCCATTCAAAAAAGAAAGCCCCATCCTCCGATCTTTTTCACTAATATTGATCTTTCTCCTGGTGGAAATCTCTATAACGACGTAATCATTATCACTGCAATATTTAACAACTACCAAGTACATAGTATTTTGGTTGGCACAGGTAGCTCAAGGAACAATTTGTTCAAGGTGACTTTTGACAAAATGCACTTGACGAACGAGCGTTTGACTGCGATGACTGGTCCACCATTTGGGTTCTCTATTTAAAAAAAGAGGCGTTTGGCATAATTGCACTGCCTGTCACCTGGAGAGAGGGCAACAACCAGTTCAGTAATATTAAGGATTTCCTAGTGGTCGATGCACCACCAACGTACAATGCAACCTTTAGTCGCCTGCTCAATAATTTCCAGGTTGTGGTGTCTACATGCCACGTAACGGCAAAATTTCCTACGACAAAGAGATTGTTAGTGGGAATCTAGAATAGTCTTGGACATGTTATCTCCTAGCAACAGGAAGCATGGAGCACAAAGCGTTGATAATACAACACCAATGGGAAGGAGACCTTCAAACTGATGAGGCCACTATCAAGTTCCCCGCAAACCCCGAAAATTCTGGTAAAGTTTTTCTAATCAGTGAAACTTTCAAAGCAAGACACAAAGAACTGTTGATCCAGACTCTCCAAGAGCACCATGATGTTTTCACTAGTTGGCCGTTGAGATGGCAAACATCCCCATTGACATGGTTTGTCACCGCCTCAATGTCAGTCCATCTGTCAAACTATGAAGCTAAAGATTTGGTCGTCGTCGATGACTTTGACTGGACTGATTCACGAGGAGGTACAAAAGCTCTTAGAGGTGGACGGCATTCGAGAGGTGCAATGCCCCTCCTGAGTATCTAATATAGTTATGGTGCGGAAGTCCAACTGCAAGTGGAGGATGTGCGTGCACTTCATAAATATTAACGTGGCTTAACCAAAGGATGACTATCCACTACCAAGGATCGATGCATAAGTGGACTCTGAGGTTGGACACTTTGTCATGAGTTTTTGGATGCTTTCTCATGATACCACCAGATCAAGATGCATTTGATTGATGCTTAAAAGACAACTATTATTACCAGTGAAGGTTTATTTTATTTTATTGTAATGCCCTTTGGGCTGAAAAACACTAGTGCAACTTACCAGCATCTTACTGATGCAATTTATTCTAAGAAAAAAGGGAAAAAATATTAATGTCTATTTTGATGATGTGCTAGTAAAAAGTGGGTCAGTCGAACAACACAAGCAATTTAAAAGAAACCTTCCAGACTCTCAGAAAGTATAATATGAAATTAAATCCGCTAAATCATATGTTTGGAGCTTCAATTTGGAAATTCTTTAGATACCCTCTGAAGCCCAAATGCATTAATGTTAATCCTGAGAAAGTAAAGGTACTCTTGGATATGCCTTCTCGAAATACTAAGGAAGTGGAGATGTTGACCGAGCATATTGCGGTGCTCAACATATTCATTTTCAAATTAGGCGACAAATGCATGACTTTCTTTAAATTGTTAAGGAAAGCCAAGAGGTTTGAATGGACAACCCAATATGTGCAGGCCTTCCAAAGGCAAAATTAGGCGCTAGTTACACCTCTGTTATTGCAAGGTCTGAAACAAAAAAAACACATGTTGTATCTGGGAGTTGGTTCAGAAGCCATCAGTTCGGTTCTAGTTTGAGACGAGTTGGGAAAGCAATTTCCCATCTATTACACCAGTTTGATTTTCATTGTTATCGAAGTCAGGTACCCTATTATGAAAACGCTGACTTGCCCGCGGTGGGCGTTTCTCTCGCGACGCAGTTTCAAGCCTCAATTAAGCGATGTTGGGGGGGAGGGGAGTGGTTTCTCCCATTGTGCGACGCATTTTTCATAAAATGTGGGTCGCATGTTCGACCCCAAGGCCTGCGTTTCTTCGCGTTAATTTTGTTGTATTGCCCCCTTCGTGTATCGATTTACCTTGCTTCTGCCCTAACCTTCCAACAGAGCTCTCACATCCTCTGCCCTAACCGTCCCACATTTTTCACATCTTCTTTAACTTCTCATTCCAGACTTCTGCTTCTTCCTCCAGTATCCCCTTTCGCTATCTTTTCTTGATGGATTTGTGGGAGTTACCATGTTGGCTTGCACCAATTTTTTCAAATTATATGGTTTTTGGTTTCTGCACTAAGCCACTTGATGGATGCTGATGTTTTTGTTTTTAATGTTTCCGTTGGTATTTTGTCATGGCTTTGTTTGATATTTGAGGGAGAATTTGTGAAGCAAAAGATGTCTGATGGGGGTTGGTTTCGACTGCATCTATGAATTCTTTTGTTATTATTATGGTGGGCGTTAGATTTTTTTGTGTTGTTTTTGTGGTGGAAATCACATTTGTGAATGGTGTTATGGTGGTGAGTGTGGTGTTGGTGACTTGGATGAGGGGGTGGTAGAGGTAAGGGAGCTGAGAGGGGAGATGATCCTCCTGATGATGATGGAGGTGGTGGCGAGGTGGTAAGAGGGGTTGGAGTTGGTGGTGGTGGCGATCATGGGGATGATGGCGGCGGTGTCGAGTTGCTCGTAGGGGTTAGTGATGATGGTGATGGATTATATGGTTTGTTTTTTACACCTGAGGAGTTATATAATGGTGGAGCAGTCATAGGGGATGAGGCTATTGTGCAGCTCAATCATAAGCTTCAATGTTAATTTGATGTGGATGATGTAACTTACGATGAGAAGCACAATGAAATACATAAAAAATGCATTAAATAGGTTCTTGAAATCTTAAATTTGGCAAAAAAAAGCACCCTTTAAACATTGTGCATGAAGTTTCTATAGTTCCTAAATCCAATTATTTTCATCAAGATTGTGCAGTTTTGACAAATGATTCTTTAGTAGTCATGGACTTCTTGGCTTTAGCAAGAGCAAATGATATTCTGTCTTGCCGTTAAAGTAATATTGTATGCTTATTTTTCTTTCTTTGATCGGGTTTTAGTGGTATGTTGTCTTGCTTCTTAACAATCAATCAGAAGCTTATCTCATATGCAAATTTAACAATAGGAGTTATCTCTTCATGAATTATGGGAGTAGTACTACATTACTTTTTTTCCTTTTTTATTGTTAAATTGTATGTATGTGTGTGTGTGTGTGTGTGTAGAGAGAGAGAGAGAGAGAGAGAGAGAGCAA
Source organism: Phalaenopsis aphrodite (assembly GCA_003013225.1). Classification (NCBI taxonomy): domain Eukaryota; kingdom Viridiplantae; phylum Streptophyta; class Magnoliopsida; order Asparagales; family Orchidaceae; genus Phalaenopsis; species Phalaenopsis aphrodite. The sequence continues at coordinate 118,433 of NEWO01001193.1, forward strand.
AGGCTCTAATTTTATTACACAAGAAAAAATTACAAACCGGGAAAGAAGTCCCAACACACACACCCTACAATCACACAAATAAAAGAAAAAGGAACCTCTTTCCTAAAAAGAAAAAATACAACTCACCCACTCCAAAACACGACAAAGACAATAACGCATAAAACCACCAAACAAACAAGTCACTAACAACAATACTAAGACAAAACCAAAATAAAAAACAAAAAACCACTACAAACAATCAGAGAAACTCCAAGCTATCCAATATCCTTTAAGGCAAGCAGCAACATATTAGAAGGAATAATCTTAGAAACTTTAACACTATATCTTTAATCCCCATTTAGGCGCCCAATGAGCAACCTTATTACCCTCTCGCTTGGTATTAGACCACTGGATAATGAAATTCTTGGATAAAGCAATAATCCTTTTCATTTTTATATTGATACTCCAATGATAATCTTTCTGCAAATGACAATACTTCCAAAGAATCAAAGCATCAGTTTCCATAATAATAAATTTCCAACCAAAATGGATAGCCACCTGAAGACCAAATACTAAAGCATTAGCTTCTGCAACAAAAGGAGAATCAGAAAACGCGTCTGTCGAGAACCAACAAAGAATAGGACCTACAGAGTCTTTACAAACTCCTCCTACACTAGCAGATAAAGAGTTCCAGCAACTATCTACATTAATTTAAACAAAGGGCACCCACGGTTTATGCCATTTAACATGACAAAAAATCCTATTGTGCACAACAATAGGAATATCCAAATGATGCATCAAAAGTTTCATATTACCCAAAATCTTTTTATTAGCAGTCAATAACCTTAGTCCTTTATACAAATAATTCAAAATCATGCTAACAGTACGATGCACATTGGAGACATTATTGTTGAATTTACTATCATTTCTAGTAATCCATATAAACCAACTAATAACAGTAGGTATATAAGTAAAAAAAAAAATCATTACCAAGAAGCTTCTAAGCATTGAAAAGATCAGTAATATTGTTAAACTGACACTGATTTCTGTTAAATCTGTTTAAATTCAACTTTTCCATAATATCATTCCAATATATCTGTAGTAAAATGACATTTAATAAAAATATGATCAATAGTTTCTTCATTATCATGACACAAAACACAACAGAAGGCATCCTCAAACCTTTCATTTTTCGAATATCATCACTAGGGATAATATTATGAAAAACTCTCCAAATAAAAAAAGATGGAAGGTTTAACCCAATTATTCCAATTCCATTTAAGATTCAAATCTGGAAAGTTCTGAAAAGAGTTTGCAAAACAGGTAGCATAAGAATCACCCAATTTACCTTTAATTTTAGGCACATTAGGTTTATTCAGATCAATAGGAATAGAAGCAGTAAAATTAGCATCATCATAATGAAATTTCTTCATAAGTTCACCTAAACACCAACGATTATCAGACCAAAGATCTTTAACCTTGGTATTAATATTTTCAGGACCACAGTAAAAATTAGCAAGAGCACCTTTGCCCATCCAATCATCATACCAGAAGGAACAGTCACCTTTACCAATGTCCCAACAAATCAACTCTTTAGTAAATCTAGCAACCTTAAGCATTTCACTCCAAATATAAGAATCAGTTTTGTTATAGGTAATAGACATATGATTCCTATTAAAGAAATATTTAACATGCATCAAAGAAGCCCAAATGGAATTATTCTGACAAAAACGGTACCATAATTTCATAAAATAGATTCTAATAGAATCATTTAAGCTTCTAAAACCAAGACCACCTTTCTCAGTAAGCTTACAAAGTTTACTCCAACTTTTCCAATGAATTTTGGACTTACCTTTACCTTCCCACAGAAACTTATTAAAAAGATTTTCAATCTTTTTAATAACATTCAATAGCATATTCATAACTTGAGGAGTATAAAAAGGTAAAGAAGTAAGAACACTTTTAAGGAGTGTCACTCTGCCACCAAAAGAAAGAAATTTATTTTCCCAAGATAAGATCTTACTTTTGATTTTATCATACAAACTCAACAAAAGAGCATTCTTCTTCTTACCTTTATCCATATGAAAAGTCCATAATCCAATTTCTTTTAGAAACATTAATGTCTTTCCAACAAAAGAAAGAACATGTAGAAGTATTAAAGAACAATCCAGAAATAGTTTGAAAATTTAAAATCTCATTTCAAACTCTTTTAATGGAATTTTTATTAGCATTGGTAAAGATAATCAAATCATCAGCAAAACTTAAATGTGAAATACTCAAATTTCCTTTATGATTATAATTTAAACTAGGGTAGGAAGTAAATAAACCATTCAAGCATCTTGATAGATAATCAAAAGCAATATTGAAGAGATCGGGTGATAAACGATCTCCCTGTTTTATACCTTTAGAAGCTTTGAAGAAACCTTGTTTAGTCCCATTAATAAAAGGAGAGTAATAGTTGTCATTAAGAATTCTATAAATTAGCTTGCAGAAAACCTTATTAAAACCAATAGCTTTAAGAATATCAATAATAAATTCCCAACGAATAGTGCCAAAAGCTTTTTTAATGTCCATCTTAAAGTTGACATTCTCTCCTCTGCTTTTCTTATCAATATCCAAGAGAAGCTCTTGGACAATAAGAGTATTATCACAAATATTCCTAAATTTCATAAAAGCAGTTTGATTCATACTAATAATATCATTAAGAATATGTTGCAATCTTTTAACCATAATTTTTGATATATTCTTAGAGATAACAATATTCAGACTAATAGGTCAAAAAACATCCCAAGTATTAGCATCACACACCTGAGGAATCAACACAATATTAGAGGTTTTAAAATATTTTGGCAAATCCTTGCCTCTAAAAAAGTCTTAAATAGCTTCAACAACTTCAGTATGAATGATATCTCATCCATGTTTATAGATTTTTGTTGTGAAACCATCTGGGCCAGCAGATTTGCCCATTTCCATAAGATCAATAATTTCTTTAATTTTTCCACTACTAGGTATACTAGTAAGTAAAACATTATTTATAATAATATTATTATTATAAAGAGTTCTATCAATATGGGTTAGAGAATCACCATTACTTTGGAAAGCATTAAAAAATATTGAACACCATTAGTAGCAATATTAGTAAAATTATGGAAACTGTACCATCCTTATCAACAATCATTGTAATCAAATTAACATTCTGACGATTCTTAATGCAAGCATGAAAGAAGGCAGTATTTCTGTCCCCATTCAAGAAATGAGTCTTAGCAGCTTTTTGGGCATAAAATTTTTCTTCTAAATTACTAGCGTCAGTTAATTATTTCTGTCCCTGAAATAAAACCTTAACATAATCAGATTTCAAATCTTGAACCTTCTCTTCAAGAGCTTCAATGTTTCGTTGAAGATGCCCAAAAACATCCCAATTCTGCTTTCTAAGAGCTTTGGCAAGATTTTTGTGCAAAATCCAAAACTTATGACCTGAAGTGCCAGAGACTTGAATCTTCCAATTATCTTTAAGGAACTGTTTAAAATTGTCATGAAGAATCCACATATTATAAAATCTGAATTGGTATTGTATGATATGGTTATTATCCCTTATTTTTAAAAGAATAGGAGCATGATCAAAAGCATCAATAGCCAGGTGATAAATTTTACGCAAATAAAATTTATTTATCCAATCAGAATTGACAACATATCTATCAAGCCTTTCAAAAATCTTTCCTCTCTACCAAGTATAAGAGTTTCCTTGAAACCCCAGATTATAAAGCCCCACATCCATCAGCGTAGCATTAAATTCATCAGTACTCTTAAAGTTAGGAGTGATGCCTCTATTTTTTCCATAGTATAATAATAAATTGAAATCACCTCCCATACGTCAATCTTCATTAGAAGCGTTAATAAATTAAATTCCAAAGTTCAGAACAAGTTTGTTTAGTACAACCCGCATAAATGACAGTCAAAAGAAAAGAATATTGAGAACAATGAATACGAAGATGTAAAAGTTGAGAATGATTGATAAAAATATCAATCTTCAAAAAATCTTTCCAAAAAAACAAAATTTTGTTGTTAAGATTAGCAAAAGATCTGAAAGTACCAAATATTTGCATATAAATATCATTATTCACAGTAGCAACCATAAGCTCAAGAATACTAAAACAAATTATTGTAAGAACGAATAAGATTATGAAGTCTATTAGAAGCACTGGTCTTTGCTATGCCTATAATATTCCAAATTAGCGTGTTAAACTTCATCAATAACAGTCTTTCCCTTCTTCGATCTAGTGACAGTTCCTTGCAATTGTGCATGCAAAGCCTCGGGATTTACATAACTCAATTCACGACACCCTTTAAACTTTCTTTTTCTAGATGATCTTTGAATCATCCAATCCTCCTCTAACTCCATATGGGTAAGAGCAGAACCATTCACAGTAATCGGGCGAACATGCACATTAACTTGTTTATCAACATTCAAAACACCATAATTTACAACATTGCAACGATTTCTAATCGGCTCATTAGTAAGCAACTTTCTAGTATCCTCATTATTGTTCAAAATAACAGTAGATGAAGTAAGAGCTCTAGGAACCATAGCCACATTCATATCAAATATAGAAAAATGAGTACTATCTAAAGATTGTAAAGAATCTACTTTATCAGATTTAGAAACATTATTCAAATCTTGAACCATCTTATAAGAAAGTAAATTTCTGGTATTAACACTATTAAGCGAAATAATAGCAGAAACAGGAAAATCATTCACAAGCATCAAAGAATGATCAACAACTTTAGGAACCATAGCATTCTTTCCTTTTGATACAGAAATATGATTATTATCAAAATATGGTAAAGAATCAGTAGTATCATTCTTCTTATTTTGCATATTTTGTGGAGATGTGAATTCTGGATGCAAACCATTATGATTCTTATCATAATGAGTTTTATATTTTCTCAATTCAGGATGAGCATTATAACAATGAGAAAGAAGATGTCCAAACATTTTGCATTTCATGCAACAGTGTGGGACAAATTCCATCTCAGCTTTTTGCCAATATCCATCATTTGAATTGCCTATCCAAATAGAGTCATGAAAAATTGATGTGACATCTCTTTTAACTAATATTCTACCCATCAAGGGTCTGGAGAAAGTGCTCATAGCCAAATCCATTTTCAATGGTTTACCATAAATTAATCCTAATGAATAAAAAAACTTTTTGGATTAAAATAATGAAGTTTCAATCCAGGAAATCATATCCAAATAGGCACAATAGGAGGCTCTTCCGTAGAATTGAAACCAGGAGTCCATTTAAGAAATTTTAGATAGCACTTCTCAATGGTCAAGATCTATTTTAGAAAATAGAGAGTTGTAATCATCTTCTAATTGTAATTCAATCATAAGATTTCTATCATCAATCAACCCCAAATTACAACCTCCACAAAGATGTAACTCAGAAAAGAACTTCTTAATAACCTCTATTTTAGGATGCTCAAAAGAAAATTTACCAATTAATATAAACCTTAAAGGCTCAATCAGAATGTTTGTATCTTCTTCAGAAAAAGAAGTGTAGATTTATCATTTTTACAAGAAGCCCTTTGAAGCAAACCCCCATTAGGATTTTTGGTGATCTGACTAAGAAAATCCTCAGAAAAACGCACTTCTGCCAAACCATATTATTTACCAGAAACCAGATCCTTGAAAGATGGAACAACCAAAGCCATGGAATAAGCCAGATCGAAAAGATCCAGCTCGAAAATGCTCTACAAATCGAAACCTAGTTAAGAACTCGGTGAGGAAACAAAGACTCTCCAAGAAAGCTCCTAGAAACCAATTTTGGATATTGTATGTAT